>JAJQOW010000771.1:47500-83658 GCA_037975125.1 Latrodectus hesperus | reverse complement strand
TTGTATTATTTTAATGGCAAAATGTTCTTTTTGTTCTTAAATTTGAAAATTTTAATCTCTTATTTAGTAGAAGGTAGCAAACAAATTGTAGATTTTCTCTCAAACCAGCCATTTAAATATACTTTTTATTTTTGTTTTTTCAGATTTTATCAGGTTAAAAAATTTTTTTTATTTATTTTGAAAAATAAGCTGTTTAAGAAAGTTAATTGTCTGTCGTGTTTTCATGTATTTTAAGGCGATCAAATTAAATGTATATGCATTATAAATAATATAAGTCAAGCATTAAGACTTTGCATCCTTTCCAAGCACATTAATAAAATGAATTTCTCAATGAATAAGAATAAAGAACTCACTTATGTTAAAATAAAACTTAATCCAAATTACATTTAAGATTAAAGAAGATTTTTTTACTGTATGTGTATTCTTAAGGCACAGGAACAATGAATTTAACAGCATTATTAACATTTATAAGTTAAATTGTACAAAATTTATATTTATCTGAAACTTATTTAAAATTATATTAAATTTTATCCTTGTAAGTCTAATTATGTTACTTGGTTTTATTTATGCAATGAACATAACAGATAATCCTATTTAGCTTTCTTTTCTGAAATAAATCCCTTATTATTATTTTCCTTTTTTATTCTTCGGTATCCAATTTAAGGAAACAAAGTTCATAAAATATAATATTTAACTATCCTTAATAATATGATAGTGTGTAATCTGGTGAAAATTATTTCCTTAAATGATGACAAGTATTTCAGGCAAAATTAAAACCATCATGCAATAAAATATTTGAAAAAAGTATTTATATTAAGGTAAAATGTTTTACCCATGAGAAAGGTTATTTGAATATGTTAATAATCAATGTAATGAAAGGGATATATAACTTTTATAATTATCGTACATATGATTGCGATTAAATAGTTACACAATTCTTAACAATAAAACTATGCTGTATTTCAGTATGAGTATTATTTATATGTTCATTAAAAATAAAAGGGTAAAACTGCGTTAAAAGGAACTCAAAAAGCTTTAGTTGATAATTTTTTTTGAGATTACAGGATAATTTTCGGTATTGTGTGTGTTTACTTATTTTATATTACTTAAATTCGTCGAAACATTCAACTTCTTATTCATATATTATTCATAAATTCTTATTCATATATTGGTAAACTAAAGAAAATATGAAAGAAACGATATTTTTATTTATAAGCATATAAACTGTAAAATTAAAACAAATTATAATTCACGCAGTTTTAATATTAAATATTCTTCAAAAAGTGTCATTATTATTTCAAAAATTCATTTCTAATTGACATTTTTTTCAATTTTGCTAGAATGTTAACTAAAAATTCAAATAATTTGACAACATTTAAAGCTAACTGAAAGCATTTGCATCCTTTTAAATTGAAGAAAAAACAACAAATCATAAGTTAAAAATTGAATGAGTAATATAAAACAGTTGTCTGTGGTAACCTGTGTTATGCATACCAGAGTAGTGTTAGGTTCACTATCTGGGGTGTACAATAAAAGTTTATTTTGTATCTAAAAACTGGGCAAAGCAAATACCTGATGGAAACTGAAATTCTTTATCTTCATTGAAAGTTTCTCCTAATTTTTTTTTCCAGAACTCTTATACATTTATAAAATTTTTTAAAGGATATTTGTTTTTTGAATGAATAATAAGATAAAGGGCATTACTCACTAACCTGAATAATCCTAAAATACAGACGCTACTCTAATAAGTAATATTTAAAGACTTTTTCTTACAAATCATTTCTTTATTTCTATTCAAGTATTATTATGTTATAAACACAATATTTGAATAATTTTGCATAATTCCTACTGGTGCCATATCAGCATAGTGATTTTCGAAATATTGGATTCGGTATCAGTCTTGTGTGTGTGTGTGTGTGTGTGTGTGTGTGTGTGTGTGTGTGTGTGTGTGTGTGTGTGTGTGTGTGTGTGTGTGTGTGTGTGTGTGTGTGTGTGTGTGTGTGTGTGTGTGTGTGTGTGTGTGTGTGTGTGTGTGTGTGTGTGTGTTGTGCGATATCTTTAAGCATTTTTTCCTATACCTTTAAATGTGCTGTATATTTTAAGGCAGAAATGTGACCTGAATCGATAATAGGAAAAAGTACTAATCATCTTATTCACCAAAATACCTACAAATTGGAAGCAATTTTTGTGAATTTACTCATACGTTATTTCTTTTTGCTCTAAATTTTATGCTGCTGTTGATTAAAATTTTGACTAAATGCTGGATACAAATATTTATTATTCATTTCAGCGAACAATATCAATTTATTTCGAACAATAATACTGTATTATATAAATGTATATAACGAATTAGTTTAAAGAAAATTGTAAAAATCATTATTGTGTATACTCAAAATATTTTTTTTTTAAATTTATGGTATATTATGAAATACAGTTTCAATTAATCTGCTAATCTATTAGATGCTAATAATTAATTAATTAGATAATTCTATTCTATTAGATATGCATGTAAGAACTCCAAATTACATTTAGTGGAATATTTTATAAATAAGAAGATTTCAATTCATCATTAACTATAAATTTCATCCGGTATAATGAGCAGTATATCATGCTAACTAAATATATTGCCAGAACAACAACATAATCTGAATTTCGGTATATTAATGAATGTGAGTTTTACTCTAGACACATCGGATGACCAGTAGAACCTAGAGAGTAATAGAATTTTCTAACCTACAAAATAGTAGGTAGTTTGAATTGCTTCTATGCATATAATAGGTTTACCAGAAAGTTCTGACGTTGATTGGTGACGATACTGTTAAAACCAAAATGTGAAAAATCTTTTTCTGACAACACCGGATATCGCAAAGAGCTTAATTCAGCTCAGCACACTTTTTTAACCATATTTGTAAGATAGAATGGGGGTGGAAATATTCAAAATGCGTGTCATATGAATTAAGTCAGAAGTTTAACGATCGAGTCATTATATGTCTATTATTGTTTGTTTGGAACAAAATCGTGTCCTTACTGAATCGGATGATAACTGGGGATGAAAAGTGGATTACTTACAAAAACATCATAAAGAAAAGGCAATATTGTGCAGAAAGTTTGTCCTTAAAACTTGAAACCGAATTTGACTCTAAATAAGAGAATGTTGTGTATATGTGATAGGAGATTTGAGGACTAAACATTATGAATATTGAAAATTTGAACGAAAAGCTCATTTCGAAAGTGTATTGTCAGCAACTGTATACTGTAAAGGGAGGAGTCCAAGAAAAGGGTTCGTTAAAAATATTTCAGAACTATTCTATCCTATACGCCAGATTCTTCATATTAATTACCCTCTAACTATTGCTTACTTGCTTTTGTTTTTACAGAAATTTTTGAAGGTTAAAAATTTTAAAAATGGAGAAGATATCATTCATGTACTGTTTCCATTTTTCGAATGAGAATATGAAATATTTTTCAAAAATGGGGTGTTTAAAATTGCCCTCAAGCTATTAAAAAGGCATTAATAATAAAGATAATTATGTTATTTAATAAAGTTTATATTAAAGTTACAAAATATTTGTATTTTGTTTTATTCCATAAAAGGACAGAACTTTTTGGTAGATAAAATAAATATCTCATAAAAATTTTCTGAAATCGTTATTAAGAATTTATTTATTTAAAATATAAAAAACAAAATTACATATTAAAACGAAATATCTCCATATTTTAGAAATAAGTAAAAAAGTATTCGCTTCCAAGTAACACAAAGATAATTCAATTATAAATATTTATGATTGCTCAGTAAAAGTAGAAAAGAAAATCAATGCAGCTTTTAATGGGTGTAACTCCATTCTTTCATAATGTATTTACTATTCCCTTAATGGCTTGTAGTAAATTAAATGAACTCCAAATGTAGTGAATTGAAATAACTCATAATAACTTTTGTTTAAAAAAAGAAGAATTCTTAACTATTGTGATACATAGTTTCAAAGAAATGCAACAAAAACGTGGTAAAAATAAAAATAAAGTCAACAGAAATCTTAAAAAGAAAAGTAAACCTGGACTGGCATTTATTTTTCTTGATAAGAATGCCAGACACGCGTATTTTCTGCTACTTCCGGTTCATGCCTTGACTTCCTGAAGGCAATAAAATTACTCATAACCTCTTTTCTTATGAGGTTTTCTTTTTATTTGCAGTTAAATCATTTCGAATACTATATTTTACTTTATGACATCAATGATATTCTTTTTTTTTTATTCATAAGATACTTTGAACTTTATATTTTATTAAAAAATAAAGTTGCGATGATGGATTACTTTAAAGTTTTCCTCATTTTCATTCCATATATGTAGTACTAAATATTTTCTTTTCTAGAACTATGAATATATTTTTATTACATTAGAAGTATTGAATTTTGAATCATTGAACAACATTTACGTCATTATATTTTTATAAAATTAGCATTTCTATGTCGCTTTTGTTATTAATTAATGTTTCTATGGAGTAAAATTTCTATTAATCACAAGTACAAAGAGTTTTTATAATTTTCATAAGCCGGTTTTTTACAAATGATAGATGAACACTTTTTAAAATGTATGAACTTCCATCAAATAGAAAAAACAAACTTAAGATTTCCTTGGACAAGGACATTTTTTGTTAATCAAATTTATAAAACTTTGCTTGAAAAGAGAAAATTAAAAAGAAATATTTCTTCAAAGAAAAGTTTCGCTAACATTCAATGAGCTTAAAACGATGTAAAAACTTCATAATCTATATATCTGACTTTAAAAAAATTTTTTATTTAATATCCCAAACTAGACATATTCATAATGTTTCCAATTTTGGCTTAAATTTCAAGTTAACATAAAGAAATATAACCATATTATAGAATGATGCCATATCAAAACAAATAAAATAAAAATAAATTATCGCTATTATTTGATTTTAATTTCTTTAAAATATACAATTAATTATCACAGATTAGTTAAACAGAAAAAAGAGCAAAATATATTTGATAGTTTTATATTAGAATAAATCAATACTAATTAAACTTTATTCCACCAATCACGTTCTTATAAATAAAAAGAAAAAATAATTTTAAAAATAAATCTTCTAAAAATCTCAGATTCATATGAATTGTATATAATTTTTTTAGAATAAACGTTGTTGGTATAATAAATTTCAAAGCATTATTAATCTTATTTTGAATTCTTTCATCATTATAACATTAGTATTTAGAGATATTTGATCATAAAATTACGCTAATTTCCAAAATTTTTGCAAGAAACAGAAAAATTGAGATGCATCTTTCAAAAGTATATCATTCTGAAATTTAAATGTGATGAATGTGCTATCGGTGAGTAACCGAAAAATACTTATGTAAGATCAAGGCCGTGAATGATGTTGTACGACTGTATTAAAAATATCTAAGATCTCCTATTCTTAACAATGACCTAAAGATATCATTTTCAAAACTGCCTATGGGAATCTGCTTAGAGGCTAAAATCTGAACAAAATAAGATAAAAGTGGCTTGATACCAAAATGTAAGTCTTTCTAGAGACCATAGATTTTGGCAGCAATTTTCACATTGAATTCGGTGGTTAAGATGTTTAATCAAAGACGACTATACTCTACAATGAGTGCCAATAATGGATATTGGTCATACAAGGCAAAATAAATCCTAATAAATCCAGTACAGTGTAGAAAGTCTTGAGGAATGTTGACACCTTCTATGTGGGATGTGTACAAATTGCGATGACTTTTGCTGTCTGATTAGCATTTTGCTGCTTGCTCAAACCAGACCATAAAAGAGAATTTGAGGAGAGGGCGTCAGTATGTTCACTAGATGATTGAACAAGGATATTTCTCTCTTTATGGTTAATTCCCCGTTTAGCTTCTAACTTAATAACAAATGATTTTATTTAAAAAGGACCTAAAATACAGTATTACAAATTACACGTAATTGAAAAATATTTATAAGAATTAGCTTTTATCTTTGCTTTAGTTGTTATCCTTTTCACACAAATCTCTGTTAACTGCATAAAGAATATCTGTTATACATTAATAATTGTCAATATTTGTGCCTGTAGTGATTTCTTCTTTGATGGTTCTATCCCCAAAAGGGCTGGAACAATTCGGGTGATGATTCCTTACTGTAATAGGTTTACATTTTAATAGTACAAGAGTTTTTATCACTTTTATACTTTGTCCGACATTGAAAGGCAACACCAAGAAGTAGTAGCCAGAAAGTGATGAAATTTGACAAACAGAGAGAGACAGTAACGAACAATAAGTGATCAGTGTTTCGAAATGATATTCATTATGCAGAGCGAGCTGAACTGAACAGGTTCAGGTTAACAGGTTGTAGGATCCCCCGTGGATTGCGATCCATGAAGAAACACGTCTAGGCACAGAGTCAATGAGAATACGATTATGTCCTGAAGGATGGCTCTACATTTTCTGTCAAAGATTTGCCAAAGTGCGGCTTCTGAAGGAGGCAGTGGCAGAGTCTACAAATGGTGACCAATCATATCAAAAACGTGTTCGTTTGGTGAGAGATTTGGTGATCACAGTGACAAAGGAAGCAGCTGTAGACCCTGAAGTATATGTTGGCTGATACAAACAATGTGCTTTCTGGTGTTATCCTGCTGATAAAACACATTGGGAGCCCCCTGAATGTAGGGGAGGGTCAACGGCCGCAACACATCATCCAGGTAATGTTGGGCTGTCATAGTGCCAAGAATACGAACTAGAGGTTCCCAGGAACTAGAACACCCAGGGGCTCTTGCCAATACTGCAGAATATTGGTAGACCTACCTTGTGGGATGCTAACACCTCCCGTTGGATATGTCAATCCACACGTGCTGAAGTCACATAAGCTGTACCCCTCAAACGTTAAGAAGTTCCTTGTTCAAACCATCTTCACCACAGCTCTTCTCAGTGAACTCGTCCAGTTATCTGTCAGCTGCAATTTCCCATATGAATTAATTTGCCCTTCTCAGTCCAATCACTATGCCCTACGTAAACTCTTCTATCTGCTTGAACTGACTCCGTTGATAATGCATTCTCTGCAATTACATACATATATAAGAGATGAGAATGAACCTCGTACTGTAACATTCAGTTATCGAGTTTAGTCCACTCATTACCATTGAGAGAAAACAGCAACTTCCAAGGGCCAGAAGGTACTCCTCAAACTGTGCCCTCAACCAACATGTTGAAAATATAGGATTTACAATGATGGAACCCTAAAGTCTTGTATTGTATCACGCAGTACCCAATACATTACAGTTCGGTATCAGGCAGGGATGACAACATAAGGATAGGTGATTGAAATTATTAAATATTTAAAGAGAATAATATTAACAAGTATAAGTAAAAATAGTACAATAAGAAGATATATATTAATGGAAAATGGAATAATTGTATGGTGGAAAAATCCAAGATTCTGTGAATGGTAGCAAAAATACAGTCATTTCAGCTATGAAGTCCTTTTCGAAAAGTTCAAGTTTGTTTAAACATATTAAGTTAAAAATATAAGTTTGATGAATCGTCTGGGGAGCTGGTGGAAGGAGGACTCATGTCCTTGCAAAGATAGAGACATTTATATGTGAAAAGTTTGGCGATTAGTGTTAATTTTTTCTTGTGTAAAGTTGTGAGGGCATTTGAGATGATACTGTGCCGTGTTGGTGTATTCTGTAATGTGACTGAAAAGACTGCTTTCTTTGCCACAGAGACAGAGATGAAATCGTTCTATTTATTTTTTAAAGTAAGTTGGGAATGGACCATTTTCTGTTAGGAAGTAATTTATACATTGATTTATCTCAGAGACTTTAGGAATCATTTTGTTAGTTGTTCTATCCTGGTGAGCTATTGCCCTTGCAGTTTGCCCTGAGGTAAATTTTAACATTTAAGGCAGTGTTTTATGGAGGCTAGGGACCATGCGAGGTGATATTGATCATCCTTTGGAAGATTCGTTGATTCTTTCGCAGCTGCATTAGCGAATTCATTGGCTTGGATACCTGTGTGAACTCTGGTCCAGATAAAGGTGAATTTACATGAATTTCCTGCTTCGGTTATAGGTGATTGAAATTGTTGAATAAGGAAGTAAAGTTGTCAGGGTTTCTTGATGGCTAGAAAGATAGATTGGCTGTCGGACCAGATTGTTACTTTTGGGTATTTGGAGCTCAAGACGTGCTTTGTAGCTTCAAGAATGGCGAGAGCCTCATCCTGGAACAGGAATTAAGGAATTTAACAAGAAGTTACTTGTCATGATGATGCCGTCATTGATTAGCAAAGCAAAAGCTACTCCGGTTGATTCGTTCGTTTTTTACCCTTCTCTGTAGGAGTTGGGAAGGTTGAGAGTAGGCCTTAAGGTTGAGTTTTTATTGATTATCACTGTGATTCCTATTAGGCGTTTACCTGGGTGAATATTCTTTTGAGCCTTTCTCTCTATTTGGTCTGGATAAAGGATTCTCCCTCAATGTTTACTGGTCATTTAAGTTGGAGCATAGCTGTCTTTAAAGCTTCTTATTTAAGTTGGAGGTGGAGTGGAGGAGTGTCAGAGATAATGGTGAGGTTGGTTAATGGTGTGGTTTGGTTTGTCCTTGTGATTCTCGGAAGGTGACGAGGCGTTGCGGACTTCAGAGTTGTTTTATCTTCCGTGCTGTTAGGGGGAATGCCCAGAATAAGGCTGCATAAAGGATGATCCGTTAAATATATGGTATTTTAAATGATTTTGAAGAATTTACTTCGAAGATCTCAGCAGCAGACCATCAGGCATCCTATTCCTTAAGAGATGGGGAGGACTTTTGTTTTTAAGTGTCGAATGTGTTGTAAGAATGAGAGCTTATTGTCTATTTTGACACCGAGGTGGTTGAGGTATTTATTGTGTTTTATGCTGTTTCCATTTTTGGATTGGACTTTAGAGCCCTGGATTTTTTAGGAATTATCATTGCTTGCGACTTTTGTGATGAGATAGTCAGCTGATGAACCTTGCAAATATTTGTGAATATTTGTAGGTATTCACTGCTGTGACGTTTTATTCTGCTCTGGTTTTCCCTCTTGTGATTAGGAGTGTGTCGTCTGCAAAACAAATAATTTATGCGTGCTCCGGACAGGTGTGTGAGACAACTCTGTGGAAGTAAATGCTCCAGAGAATTGGTCCTCCTATTGATCCTTACGGAGTTTGTTTCCAGCTCTTGTACCAAACGGACGTGTTTCTTCGTTTGTCTTGCTGCCACAGTCCACATAGCACCCATTCGTACACCCCCAGCAACGAGTCCCGTCTGCATAGCAGCCATTCGTACAACCCCAGCAACGGAGATTCGTGACTTTGCTTTCACGGCTAATTAGAAGGTCGCAATTAATTTGTTTAGCTAGTTATCACTGTAGCTCTGAAGATATTTATCCCAAGTACAATTGGTGTGAATTTTGTGGCATTTCGAAAAGTAGAAATTTGTTTTTCTAAAATCTTATTTTGGATACTTCAAAAATTTTCTTATCAATCATTGTTCCTGTGGATTAATTAACATCATGATGAACGCCTAAAACTAAGGTAAGGATTTTTTAATTAAAAATAATTGGAACCGAAGTTATTGACCTTTTAATAAATACATAAAATCCATGTTTTTCGTCAGTTTTTCGCAAATTTTTTTCCACCTTTTTAATCATGAGTAAAACCCATGTGGAAATTTAATGCAGGAGCCATAAGGACATAACACAGCTATCAACAATTCTTAACAATAAAAAAATACAGCGGTCCCAAAGGAAATACCGAAAATACGGCTAATTCTTCTTAACACTCCAGAAATCACCACTGATAAATCAATCCTCAACGTGATTCAGGAGGACTTAAATGTGAAAAATACATAGGATATTAAGATTCTGCAAACTAGGAAAACTCTAAGTAAATTCAACTTGTGGAACTGGATCTTTGAACTACCAAGACCATTGGGGCTAAAGCTACTCAAAAATCGCTTCATTTTCCTAGGTTTAGGAAGGTTCAGAATCGATCGCGTTTTGACAGTACGTAGATGCCAAAACTGCCAGTCTTTTCACCACACAGCTACTAACTGCAGGAATGCCAAGTATTGTGGAAAATGCGGAGGTGAACACATGACAGATGAATGCACCGAAAATAAATCTTTTTGCATCATCTGTGTTTTGAGAGTAATAAAAAAGGATGTCAGTACCCTACTAATCACCCGGCATATGTTTTCAACTGCCCATCATGTAACAACTTTATCAACGAACAGCTAAAAAAACCAAAAAGAACTTACTACAAACAAACCACTTTCCGCAGCTCCACTAATCGATAAATAACTGATCAGCCAATTACTTAAACTAAAATGCCCATTTATAACAACAAGGAAACCTCAATTACCAGTAATCACAACTTAAACAGTGCACCATCAATACCAATTGTACAGCACCCAACTGATACAAATTTAACTAATCTAACCAGCAACAATATCACTTGTCTCCAAGATAATTTACAACGAAGCAGATCGGCAATTGCCCAATTTTCTCAATATATAGCCACCAGCAACATGGATATTAGTTTAATACAAGAACCGTATGCATTGAAAGGAAGCATCAGGGGAATTCCTCTTAGATGGAAAGTTTTTCATGCAATGGGGCAGGACAACCCACGAGCGGCCATCATTGCCAATGCACCATTTAATCCCACAATAATTCAATCAGCAAGAGATCCTGTTGTGATTCAGCTGGATCTGCAACCACGTCCTTTACTTCTTGCCAGCCTGTATGCCTCACCCTGTGAAAGGATTGAAAATGCTCTTCAGCAGTTACATAACATCTTAGAAAGCTATCCGGGAATGCCAATAATTATTGAGGAGACTTTAATGCGCATAACATATTGTGAGGCTACACTTCTAATGACCATAGAGGACTCCTCTTGTAAGACTTCATTCCACAGCACCATCTCTCTATCACTAACGACCAGGATTGCCCACCAACATTCGAAGCCCTAGGGAAGGTTTTGGAGAGATTGACCATAGGAAGGTTCAAACATCACTAGCATAAAACAAATTTCTTTAGTAATCATCAATACGGATTTCGAAACAACAACTGGACAGAACACGCCTTCCAAAAACTTAGAAACCTAATTGACAAATCACATCATAAGCAGAACTATGTATCACTGATTACGCTGGATACGCAGTAGGCTTTTGACTCACTTTGGTGGCCAGGGCTGCGTCAAGCACTGCTACAAACTAGGTGTCCGAGTAATATAACATCCTTGATATTCAGCTTTTTGGAAGACAGATCGCTCACTCGCTCACCACGGTTCATGATGGAGGGTGCATCACAATTCCTCACACCAGAGGATGCCCACACGGATCTGTTGGTGGCCCCATCCTGTGGAACATCGTCTTTAATAAATTATTAACATCATCTTGGCCAGAACAACATAGTTAAGTAATTGCCTTTGCCGACGACACATTATTAGTAGTTGAAGGCAATACAAAAGATATATATATATACATACATATATATATATATATATATATATATATATATATATATATATATATATATATATATATATATATATATATATATATATATATATATATATATATATATATATATATATATGTATGTATGTATGTATATATATATATATATATATATATATATATATATATATATATATATATATATATATATATATATATATATATATATATATATATATATATATATATATATATATATATATATATATATATATATATATATATATATATATATTTATATTTATATATATATATAAAGTCTGGATTGCGGCTATATATGTAAGAATTTATGTAACTTATACTTTCATAAAAATATGTAGTTTCGTATTATTTAAATTATTAGTACTGTATGATTCAACTGTACTATTTCAAATTTAGAATTTGTACTACAAAACTAAACGGAATTATATATTTGCCGTAATTATAAGCACACATTTTATTTTTTATAGAATACATTATATTGTTTATTTTTAAGAAGTAATTTCATGAGCAAAATTTAAAAGTATGCTTCATTAATTTTTTAATTACATAGTACCCAAAAATCCGATTTATAACAACTATAATCTAAAAAAAAAACCAGGAACATTATTAAAATAAACATACATAGTGAGATTACATTATAATTTTATACATATACGATTCATCAATACACCTTTTTTGAGGTTTTTTTAAAGTTATCATACTTTAAAAACTAATAACTTGTATAATTTTGATATATATAAAAATGTAATATGCAGATTAATCGAAAACAATGCACTTTGGAAACAGTTATATCTATTAAAAGAAGATTTAAATTAGAGGAAATTTCGATATAAAAATATTCAATTAATGAATATATAGTTATATTTATTAAAAGCAAATGATTCCCGATTTTCCTTTATAATTCATATGCAAAATGTTTTCATATTTTATATAAATTAAATTTCATTGATCTTATAATATTCAGGTATTGTGCAAGAATATTCATATAAATAACGATTTTCAATTTTATGATTTGTTTATACAGAAAAGCTTATAATATTACATGTTTCAAGCAAAAATGTATATTTGTATACAAATATGTTTATGTTAAATTTAAGTTTCTCTCTTTTTAAAAATATACTGATACTGCAATGCTAACTATAACACGGAACTAGCAATGAATGAAAAATATTTCAAATTTAAGAATCAACTATCATAAAAACTGTTTATGGAAGTATGTTGCTATATCATAATAAATTCAAAAGATGTCCTTCTTTATTTAGCATTTGTGTCCTTTCATTGTTTAATAAATTTAAGTATAACTTTAAAGAGATTAAATAGGATAATCATAATGACATATTTGTTCAGTTGTCGATATTTCCACATATCTTAATTCTAACTTACAATTATCTTTTATCTTATTTAAATCTTTAAAATATTATTCTTAATTAATTCTTATTTAAATCTTTAAAATGTATTTTAAATCTTTAAAAAAATCTCGAAATTTTTAAAAATAGTTAACAGTATTAAGATAAATCAAAAGTATTTGGCCAGGTATAATAATTTGTGTAAAGCATACTTAATATAATGCAAGTTATATTCTGCAATATTCCACTTAATAGAGTATTCTGTAACATATGAGAGTCATAAATTTCAAAAATTATCATATGCCATATAACGCATTTTCTCAATCTCTCCGAAAGATTACTTCCTACACCGTAGAATGCAGAAAACTGCTTTATAAGTGAAGTGTAATTTGCTTATCTTATTTATCTTTATGCTTGAGTAAATTTTCAATTTCGTAATTGAAAAAACCCTTTTTATCACTGATTTGACGATTAGATAAACTCTGCTGGCATGGTAATGAGATTTCTTTGATTAATTATTGTTAAACAAGAATAGTATTTCTCTATGTTATAAAGTTACTCTTCAAATTATCTTAAAAATGTTTCACATTAATGATCTATATATCAGTCTTCCGCTCATTATATCAGTTCAAAAGAACTTCAGTTCAATGTTCGTAATAGAATAGCTTTAGATTTTATGTACTGTTCAAATATTTCATTTGAAAATGACGAAATGTTATAAATTAATTTGAATTAAAACATACTTTTTTCACTAAAAAAAATTGATTTGACATTTGTATTTTGAATTGCTGACTTTCTATTCTTTTATATTTTTGCATAGCTATACTTGCATGCAATCATAATAATAAAATGTACAAAAAAAAAACAATTCAATATTCATAAACGTATCTGAATTTTTCAGTTACTTTATATTGCACATTTAAAACACCTTATAAAATTAAAAAATGAAATGCATGAAAAAAAATTCAATTTGCCACTGGAAGTTTACGTCGAAATATTTATTTTAATTAAAAAAGAAAGTTATTTTCATTAGGAATTTGTTTTCATTATTTGTAAATTTTAAAAGATATTCATTATCACAATGCAAAGAGACTCCAGGTTATAGTTTTCCCTATTTATTTCCCAAAACATAGTTTCAAACTTCATAAAAATTTAATAATCGAGTCACTAGAAGTAAAAATATGTGCTTGTTTTAAAAACATGATATTTTGAGTACATATTAAAATATTAATTGTATTACAAATATGAAAATTATGTTTAACAAAATCAACACCAACCTAATAAAATGTTTCATGAATATTGCATGTACGTAGCGTAATACATTTGCTGTCATTTTAAGTAGAAAATTCAATAATAATTTGAATACAGTTTTAATTAAAATAGATTAAATAATACTCACTTTAATGTTGCTTTTAATACAATTACCTTTGTTAAATGTATCATTTCAAATTTATTTAAATACTAAAACGATGCTTGTTTCAATATTAAAATGACATTTGAACTAATAATAAAGCATAAACATTGTTTTTAAATGAAATTAACTTTCAAATTTTTTTAATATTTTGTTTAAAATGTCAATTGAAAACATTCGCATTAGAAATTTTTAAGAAATATTTATTGCCTGAGTAAAATTATTTTTGAACTAACATTTTGTGATATATTGGTTTATAAAATCGAACATTTTGTGATATATTGGTTATCTGGAATACGAAATATTTAATCAAATTTTAAAATCTTTCTATTTAGGAAAAGTATGTCTTTATATCTAAAAATATCAATAAATTAATTTGTTCAATTATTGAACTACTTACACATTTATATATATATATATATATATATATATATATATATATATATATATATATATATATATATATATATATATATATATATATATATATATATATATATATATATATATATATATATATATATATATATATATATATATATATATATATATATATATATATATATATATATATATATATATATATATATATATATTTGAGGACATAGGACATATTTTAAAAACTAATCTCCATTTCTCCAGAAATTGTGAGCGATTCATTTTTTCTTTATTTCCTATCTCTGACAGGTTAAATGTTTTGTGTCACAGTAAAGGTGAGAAGTGTAACATTAATATTTCTAAAATTACAATGATAAATGCTTTCTAAATATATGGAATTGTAAAAATATATGGAAGCGAAAATTATGGATTATAATCCATAATTTTCGACTATAGATTCCAAGCACGTTTTCTGATGTATATTACCTTCCCTTTCTTGATTTGAACTTTATTTCATTTTATACTTATCTTACGTATTTAATCATTGTGATTTTAATAACAATGAAGAAACGAATGTAATAATTTGTATTTTTATGCTACTTATTTTTTACTAAATAAATTTCGGAAATAAATTAAAAATGTGGATTTTATATAAAAAAAAACAAAATTTTTCAAATTGTAGATTGAAATTATTTATTGTTGTTACTAATCTCAATATTATCTAGCAGAGCTTGACAATCATCATGAATCTGAAAATATCTAAAAAAGATACACCAAAATATGAATAGATGATAAATTTTAGATAAAAAAAAGACTGTAAAATGCATTTCAGCTTCCAAGACAAACTGACACTTTCGGTGTGGGTTTCATCATAAGTAAAAGATTGAGAAATGTTTTCATTGCTTTTTCAGGCTTTTAGTAAGATACTTTGTAAAATCAGACTGAAGGGAAAGCATTACAATACTACCTTAATCTGTACACACACACACAGACTGATGAAAAAGATGACACCGAAAAAGATTTTTTCGATGGCCTACTCATGAAGTGTTATAATACATGTCCAGCACAAGATATGAATATCGTTTTTGGGGATTTTAATGCTAAAATCGGTCGAGAGCAATGTGTTGCCTCATATGCTGGAGCTTATAGTTTATATAACAACATAAACGAAAACGGACAAGGACTTATGGATTTTGCTGTCTGGGAGAACATGTTTATTGCTTACAGCATTCCCACATAAAAATATACACAAGTACACTTGGATATCACCAGATTTCATAACAACTAATCAGACTGACCATGTGGTTGTGGATTGAAGACGCCGAAACAACATACTAGATGTCAGAAGCTATAGAGGTGCAAGTTTGGACACCGAACACATACTTGTTACATCAAAAGTCAGATTTAGACTCTTTCAAAAAAAGGAGTACAAAAATTGCAAACCTAATACATCTAAAATGAGGGATCAAAATATTCGCAATGAATACAAGTTGAAACTGTGTAACAGCATTAATCTAGAAAAGACAAAACCAAACTGTGACTTCAACTGGAAATCGATACGAGAAATCATTCTGAAATCTGCTGCTGAAGCTGCTCCTAGTTTGGGACGTCACACGGAAATGAGTAGTTCGACATCACTTGCAGAATGGCCACGGAAGAATGATCCGGTCTCCACCAGGATGATTCGGTCCCACCGGATGTCTTCGAAGACGAGAACAACCCCCACGTTCTATTGACGAAGTTATTCTGGTCATTAAAAAACTGAAAAATAATAGATCGTCTGGCCCTGATAATATACCATCTGAACTCTTAAAGGTAGATAAACCAGAGCTGTTAATGTTCTACACAAGATTATGGTCAAAACTTGGAAAAAGGAGAAAATACCAATTGAATGAGAAGAAGACTCCATTTTACCTATATTTTAAAAAGGAGACCAGCTCAAATATCGTAATTATAGATGAATCACACTCCTCACTATGGCATATAAAATTTTCTCCAACCTGCTCTTTGAAAGACTTCAACTTTACATTAACAATGTAGTTGGAAATTAACAATGTGGATTCAGATCACAAAAGTCTTCTATAGACCAAATCCACACCCTGAGACAAACGTTAGAAAAAACCATAGGGTACAACATTAAAACCTTTCATTTATTTATAAAATTCAAAGCTGCTTATGACAGCATTAAGAGAGACAAGCTGCTTGAAGCAATGACGGAATTTGGTATACCCGCAAAACTTATTAACCTCACTAAAGCCACCTTAGTCAATGTACGAGGCAGGGTTAAAATTCAAGAAAATCTATCTGCACCTGAAAATCGTTCAGTTGTAAAACTGGACGAGGCCTACGTCAAGGTGACTAACTTGCATGTCTGCTCTTCAATCTAGCACTGGAAAAATGCATACGAGATAGTGGTATACACCGAAGAGGCACTCTTTGGAATAGAACATCACAAATTTTGGCATATGCAGATGATATAAACATCACTGTAAGATCTGAAAGTGCAGTAAAAGAGGCATTTCAAGCCCTAAAAATATCTGACACAAATATGGGACTTACCATAAACCAAGATGAAACAAAGTTTATGGAGGTCTCATCTTCGACTGTGAGCTACAACACTCTCTTTTACATAAACGGTCATAGCTTTGAAAAAGTATGTGCGTTCAAATACCTCGGAAAAATCATTAAGGATAAAAACAAGCTGGAAGCTAAAATCACCAACAGAATCAAATCAGCTAATAAATAAAAGCAACTAAAATCTAAACTTCTCAACAGAAAAACAAAACTGAGAATTTACAATACAATCATACTATCCGTGCTTTTATATACAAGTGAAACATGGACATTAAATGTTGATATACAGCGAACCCTGGAAAACTTTGAAAGAAAGATATTAAGAACTATCTATGGACCTGCACAGGAACAGGGTTGCTGGCTAACCAGATATAATTTTGAAATGTATAGGCTGTATAACCAGCCCCAGATTATCCAGATTATCAGAAGTAACAGGCTAAGATGGCTTGGCATGTCTGGAGAAGCCTGGAAAACAACCCCATTAGAATATCAACGTTTAAAAACCTCGAAGGATCCGTGTTCGAGGAAGACCACCAAAAAGATGGCTGGTTGACACTGAAAATGACCTCAAGATACTAAAAGCTATGAACTGGCAAAGTGACGCTCTGGACAGACTGGGCTGAAAAAGGCGTGCTGTAGAGGCAGCTAAGACCTGTAATATGTTGTTACGCTATTAAAGAAGAAGCATGTTATGCAATAATTCTTAATCATTTGTATCATATCAATTTAATTTTAACATGGATTTTCAGTTCATTGGATAATTTATTAATTATACACATTAAGAACATCTAATTGAATTTATTTAATAGAATATTTTAAAATACTTTTAGAAGTGTTTCAATAAAAACACTTAAAACAATAACATCAAAAATACAAAGAATACAGAGACACACACATACAGAGACCCATATATATATATATATATATATATATATATATATATATATATAAATAAATATATATATATAAATAAATATATATATATATATATATATATATATATATATATATATATATATATATATATATATATATATATATATATATATATATATATATATATATATATATATATATATATATATATATATATATATATATATATATATATATATATATATATATATATATATATATATATATATATATATATATATATATATATATATATATATATATATATATATGTCACTGTTTTAATGAAGAAAATATTCTATAGCTACGGAAATTAAATTGAGCCATTTTATACTTTGAATGTTTTTCATTATTTCTTATTTAACTATATTTCGTTGAGATGTTGAATCATACAATTTTATATAAAAAAAGATAAAACTAGTTTCTAATAAATATTTATTACATTAAAGTGCTTTCTAAAATCATGAATTAAAAATCAGCAATGTGTAGTGATCAAATATTGATGACGTAGAAAAATTTAAAATTTTTGTCATTGAAATATAGTCTTTTAGTTCCAGTCTGGGAAAACGTTTTATTTTTCAAAATATAAACAGAGCTTAGCTCTTTTGTTCTTTTCAATTGAATCTGTCGATGAAACAAATAAGAATTACGAAATATTTCGATTTGTTTCAGAATCCGAGGGAGAGAAAATATCCGACTGGTTCTGTATACGCTATAGTACTGGTCCTCTGTGTGTGTGTCGTTAAAAACTATATAAATCCTAAATAGTATTGTTTTATTGAAAATCAATATATCGGTATGTGCAAAACCAATAATATCTTTGACTTTTCTCCCATTGAATGGGTGGAGACCATTATGTTACAGCCATTTAGTAAGCAGCGAACTCCAAGATATGACTTCTGATACGATTTGACGAATGCGTTTAAAAAAAAAACATAGTTTACTGTGTTCAAAACATAAAACTAAAAATGAATCGATGATATTTAATTTGATGAAAAGATACAAACTATTATAGTTAACTATTCACAACTTATTTTGGAAAAGCATTAAAACCTATTAATCAAATTATTCTAACTAAATTATCTGAATTATAAAATGAAAATACTGCTGAAAATATTTTTGAGGAAATCCTTATCCTATATGACTACAGAATGCGTATAAGTCAAATACTAAATTTTATTTACTGATAAGAAAATAAATACTTATTTTAAAATATTTTTTAAATAATGTACAAATTTTATTGTTTAAAATAAAATTATGCTTTATAAATTAAATAATTTCATATAGAATTATTTTTCTGATCATTGTATTAATTAAACATTTAAAATTTTTTAATAAATATTATTAGTAAATATCATGCATAGAAATTTTTATTGTTTAGATATGTTTAGATATAAAATGAGTTTAATTTGAGGAAAAAACTAAAACAACAATCTTTAAATCATTTTTCTGATCCAATAACATTTCATGAACGTTTCTTTAATTTTAACGATCTGAAAGTTAAATTTTGTAACGAGAATAAGCGTTTTTTTGAATATTTTTCAGACAATTTTCATTATATTTTAAGCAGTATTTATAAGATTTTAGGAATATTATATTTATATGATATGAAAAGAATGTATATTTATGTGATACGAATTGCAATATATTCTGTTCATTTGCTTCATAAGCAAAAGGGAGTAAAAACATAAAAAAAAATATTTTCATTTATTTTAAAAGCACTTGAATGTAGCAAAATTATAAGTTTGACAAATTAAGCAAACAAATCCATGATAGCTTCTTTCAGAATCTTCCTAAACAAGAATACCATTCCTCTTTTGTTGTTTAGCACATTCGTAAAATTTTTATCATCACAATTATTTTCTTATAGTGTAAAAAGTCAAATTTTAAACAAATGAAATATTTGATACTGTATTACAGTTTCCAATAATTTATTTAATATAAATTGATGAAAAAATTAACATATATTTATATTTTTCAAAGTTACATCCAAAAATTCATAAGAATTAGTCCTTAATAATTTCAAATCCTTTTGCTACAATGTTTATTATCAGTCATATTTTTAAGCAGCCATAGTTTCCAACTAATACAAGATTCTGCTGTATTATATCTAGTCATCAGATTATTTGATCTAGATTAGATTATTTACATCTAATCTAGATTATTTGTTGTTCCATTCAATAAAAGTTATTTAAAACTTATATATATATATAACTAATACATACATAACTGATATATATATAACTAATATATATATATATATATATATATATATATATATATATATATATATATATATATATATATATATATATATATATATATATATATATATATATATATATATATATATATATATATATATATATATATATATATATAATTTAAAAGTAAAACACACACATGCTTTTAAAAGTCTTTAAGATTATCATTATCATGTGTTAATCCGAATATGTGTTTTAATTTAAGTAAATACTAATTCTAGTAAGTAACATTAGAATGAGAACATTTTCCACATCCATTTGGTAATTCAGAACTAATAACTAGAATGGATTTTAAGCGATTTATTCTAAATTAAACAATAGCAAATATTAATATTTATTTCATGTTTTGCAATTTTTACAATTTGCTAAATACTTTTATAACTTTTATTTTGAATAAACAGTGAGTGTTATAATAAGTTTAAATAATATTATGTAGCGAAATGTTACGAAGAATAATGAAACGAAATGTTTTCTTTTATATTTTTCTTATCAAGATATTAAACTTCTAGCATATTAAATATCTGTGAAGAACCACAGTTTTTTGCATTTATAATCAGAATGAAAATCTTAAACAGAATCTGAACGTAATAAAATTTTAACATTAAAGCTTAAATCATATTCTTATTAACTTTGCAAAAATATATTACACATTTTAAAAAGATAAATACTTTGTTATGGATACTTTGTTATGCATTTTTATTCACTTTCTGTCCATCTTGAGAGATTATTTCATCTTACTTTGAATTAAAATTAGAAATACATTTGTGTTTGAAATGTTGAAGAATCATTTGTGCTTAGATTAATTTTGGAAACAATATTAAAACAATTTTAACACATTTAATAATATAATTCATAATTAAATGAATGTCCATTAAAAACTTACATAAAATGTATGTAATTCTGTCACAATTTCTTTCATTTCTGATAAAAGAAAACGTTTTTATTCTTCTTTGATAACTTTGTTTCGAAGAATTCTATGTATGGAATTGTAAACAAAGTTTAAATTATTCTCATGTAATAAAGAAGCAATTTCTGATGTTGGAAAAATTAAAATTGAGGAAACCGAATTTTTAACAAAAACAAGCCATCATATTTTGTTGTTATTTTAAGCAGTTTACCGAATACGTATATGAGCCGAAAGAAAAAGAAATTTGATTTAAATGAAATATAACAAATGAGACGTAAAATTCAAGAGAAAGTAGTCTGCTTTTTAAAAAGAAGAAATATGATTTAACGTTTATTCAAATGCAATAAAATGCTAGTTTTTATAAATACTTTATTATATTGAAGTGTTTTTCGTATGCCATTATTTGCTAAGTAATAAAAACAAATGTTTCCCAATTTAAAATTATTTACAAAATTGCACTTTCCAAAGCAATAAAAAATTATCAAAAATTTATCCTAGTAAGCATTTTCCCCGTATTTCTTCTCACCTCAACTCTTCTTCATTTATATCATGGGTTCCCAAACTTTTTTTTCTCGTGGACCACTTTCAAAATTTTACTATTTTCGGTAGACCCCCTGCTGCTACATTTATACTGTACTCCCAAAACTCCTAAAATATATCCCCTAAATTGGGGGTGTTAAGAAGAAAAAAAGTAGCACATTTTATTGTGCCTTATTTATTTAAATAATACTTGTGGTTATACAAAATTATAAACATTTATTATTACAAACAATCAACAATTGACAATGAACTCTGAAATGTAAATCAACAATATAAAATAGTCATACTTTTAATGAGATGGAGATGTACTTGATGAATTATTAATATTTGGCTTCAGTTTTGTAAGAAGTGATCTCAAATCTCCCCGTTCTGTAATGTTCAATCTGCTCCTTTTTTTTTTTTGTTAACAGGTTGGTAGCAACACTAAAACCTCTTTCGACAAGATGTGGTGAGGGAAACACGCTATCAAAAATTTCTCGTAATTTCCCACAGCTCAGGATATTTTTCGGGGATTTCTGCCTCCAGCCAAAATGTTTGATAGCCTTTTTTTTAAATTTCACCTTCAGTTCCTCGTTGGTGCTGAGCTCTAACAGCTCCTCTTGTAATACCACATTCGCCTCTTCCGTTTCATCGAATGGGGTTATGATCCATGGTGGTATTTCCATCGTCAGAATATCTTCAAATCTATTTTTGAAGTTATCATGCACTGAATATTCTGACCAAGATGCAACTGAATATTCTCGTCAAAACTTTCTATCTGTGACAAGTGCGGAAACTGGGAGAGTTTGCGCCGACTAATATTTTGCTTCATTAATTTCAATTTACCAAGAAAATTCGAATACACCTTTTGTTTTTATTAAATTAAGGCTGTCCCCTAGTAACTGCAAGTTGACGTCATTGAATTTTTTAAACAACACTATTAAATACGCAATGTCCGCTTTATATTTGAGTAGATTTTCTTTTAAATCTGGTGCTTAAGTTTCCAGAAACACTATCACTGATTCGAAAAGTGAGTAAAATCTCAATAAGCATGCACCTTTCGACAACCAGCGTATTTCAGTATATAAGAGCAGTCGTTGGAAATCATCTTTTTTATCGCACAATATTGCAAATAAACGGGTATTCAAAGCATTGCAAAATTTTTGTTCTTTATTATGATAAACCAGAAAAATTTTTGTGGACCCCCACTTATAACTTGTGAACACCTGTTTTCTTTTCACGCCGACATGGACCCCCGTGTGGTCTTCTATGGACTCCTGTAGGTCTACTGGACCACTTTGGGAACCTATAATTTATATCAATGACATACGTAAGCTAGAAACGTCATATTTTGTCTCATGTCTAACAAAAGTTCACATTTAGGAAGAAAAGATTCATGAAATTATTTGCGATTTAAAGCTAACATGTCGAAACAGGAATCTGACCAAATAGAAAAATAAAATAAATGTAAATAAAGCAACGATAAATTTTATTTCACAAGAAAAATAAATAAATATATAAGCATCATGCTATTATGCAACAAAATAACTTGAAGCAAGAATGTAAGATTAATTAGCATACATTCATATTCATATATATATATATATATATATATATATATATATATATATATATATATATATATATATATATATATATGTATATATGTATGTGGGATTGGAATAACCTAGGCGTAATTTAATTAATTAAAAATTCTATATAACCTAATGTATAATTAACATATATTTATAAATACAACTATGTACAAGTTTGGGATAGATACAATTAATCGTCTTAATGATAATAACATGAAATAAATTTAAATTTATGAGGGAAAGAAGCTGTCTTTTTGCTGCTATCAAACCAACGTCTTTTAGCGTCTTCGTCTTTGGGTTACTTCCGCTCACTAGAGAAGTTGTTGCGCTTCTCGAACCCCTTCCTAAGTGGGCACTTGAAATAGTGACGTCGGGTATAAAGTGGTTCATCCACCCCACACACACCAAACAAACTCACTCTCTCTCTCTCTCTCTCACACACACATATACACACATATATATACACATATATACATATATAGATACGCATACACACACACGATATACACACACACGCATACACATAGATAGATAGATAGATAGATAGATAGATAGATAGATAGATAGATAGATAGATAGATAGATAGATAGATAGATAGATAGATAGATATTAGCATTTTTAAACCAAAATATTGGAGACTGGTGTTAAGATAAATTCAGGTTAAATATCAATGCATTGCATTTGCTTCTCATAAAACATTTATTACAACCCTATAAATAATTGATATGGAATCGAGTAAACTGATATTTAACATATGTTTCATGTGGAAGACTTAATAAAGGTTTTCTGTGCACAGAGAAACAATCCACCCATCAAACTGAAGCCTGATGAACATAACATAGAGTGAAAAATAGGTTTTCAGTCACTACTGATTGCACATTCAGATATATATATATATATATATATATATATATATATATATATATATATATATATATATATATATATATATATATATATATATATATATGTATGTGTGTGTATGTATATATATATGATAGATGTGTGTGAGTGTGTATATAAAACGATCGATTGCTGACGTGGACCCAGACTCCTGAGATGTGGGTCCCGGATTCAAATCGGGTTCCCAGGTTGGGACATAGGTGTTGCTTTCTTTCTCTGTTCTCTCTGTCCTTTCTTCAGTGATAATGTATGAATGTGGCCCACTCTATAAACGGGTTTGTGGTGGTATGACGCGGGCAAAGCTACTCGGTTCCGAGACTTGATTCACAGGTGCCCATTCATTAGCGACATATGAGTAGCAGTTTCTTGCATTGTTGTGGCACAGAGCTAGTCACCCAAGTGGCCACCGTTGGAAATATATATATACACTACTGGGCATTAAAATTGCTACATCAAGAAGGAATGCAAATAACAGAATGATATTTATTGGACAGATACATTATAGTGGAAATAACAAGTGTTTAGATGTACAGGAAATTAGGCTGTATAGATCTTAAGAATTCAGTACCAAGAGCAGCCACCTCTAGCTGCAATAACAGCATTTATCCGCATAGGCCTGGAGTCAAACAGAGATTGTACGTCATGTACAGGGATCCATACAGCATTCAACACTATGCCACAGTTCATCAACAGTAGTGGATGGTGAGTGATGGCGTGCCAATCGCTCGGCAACCATTGACCACACGTTCTCAATCGGTGACAGATCAGGAGAACGTGCTGGGCAGAGTAACAGTCGAACACTGTTCTGTATCAAGGAAGTTCAGAACAGTACGGGCAACATGCGGTCGTGCATTATCCTGTTGAAACAAAGCATTAGGGAGGCCTCGAAGATAGGGCAGAGCCACGGGCCTTAACACATCGGAAATGTAACGGTTGCTGTTCAAAGTGCCGGTAATGCGAACAAGAGGTGATCGAGACGTGTATTCAATGGCACCCCATACCATCACTCCAGCAGATGGGCCAGTATGGCGGTGTCCAATGC
Organism: Latrodectus hesperus; assembly: GCA_037975125.1. Lineage (NCBI taxonomy): Eukaryota > Metazoa > Arthropoda > Arachnida > Araneae > Theridiidae > Latrodectus > Latrodectus hesperus. Next base: position 58,285 of record JAJQOW010000771.1, on the reverse strand, counting down.
AAGCTGGTAATGCGCGTTCTCCACGATGCCTCCAAACACGGATGCGGCAATCATGGTCCTGTATACAGAACAGAGATTCATCTGTAAAGATGACGTGATGTCATTCCTGCGTTCAGGTTCGTCTCTGATCACACACCATTGAAAGTGCTCCTGTCTGTGACGCAGCGTCAATGGTAGCTGAAGGCATGGTCGCCGTGCAGACAATCCATGCTGCTGCAAACGTTGTCGAACTGTTCGAGCAGAAACTTGTTGCTTTGCAAATGACTGCATTTCGCGACTCAGGGTTCGTGACGTGGCTGTACGATCCCTTGTGACCATATGGATAAGATGTCTGTCTTCTCTGCTGTTAGTCATCAATTCCATATTCTGCTAACAGTCATGGGGTCTCGACCGACGCGAGCAGCAATAATGCGGTACGATAAACCGCAATCCCGGTAGGCTATAATCCATCGTCGATCAAATAAAAAGACACGTGCTGATAGTCATTTCTTCATCTTACACGAGGCATTACAACAACTTTCTTTGCCGAAAACAACGTTGAAACGGAAATTGAGTATGAGAAAATTGCTGTCAAATCTCTGGTTTTATACATATTGTAGATGTCGCTACGGTATCCTGCTTTGTATGAATTGCACTGAAAAGCTAATCATTTGCATATCACAGCAAGTTCTACCTGTCATGCAATAGTAGCAATTTTAATGGCAAGTAGTGTATATAATATATATATATATATATATATATATATATATATATATATATATATATATATATATATATATATATATATATATATATATATATATATATATATATATATATATATATATATATATATATATATATATATATATATATATATACATATATATATATATATATGTATATATATATATATATATATATATATATATATATATAAATATATATATATATATATATATATATATATATATATATATATATATATATATATATATATATATATATATATATATATATATATATATATATATATATATATATATATATATATATATATATATATATATATATATATATATATATATATATATATATATATATATATATATATATATATATATATATATATATATTGGAATTCAAATTATATGTGTTTGTATGTTTGTAATGGGCCCATTGTATACTTTTATAAACATACTCATTTAAATTAAGCTGATACAAAATCAATTATTCCCTAATTACTAATATGCAATAAATACTAATATTTCTTATACATACTTATTTTAATACGTATGCTTAGAAATCTTTTATTATTAGAGTAAAATTTCTTTTATTACACCTATAGATGAAAAGTATATACATTATTTAATTCTTTTTGGATAATCAAAATCAAATGATTTTTTTGAATCGAGTTATTTGAATCATTTCTTCACAATACAACATTTAAAAATAACACAGAAATATTAAATAACTATTGAAGTCTTTTAATAGAGTATTCAAATTATTCTAGTAGAGTGAAATAATTCAAAATAAAAGAAATTAAGATGAATTTTTCATTTTTCAGTTATTTATATTTTATCAGATTTTTCTCATTATTGAAAAAGTTACCTAAAAGTTTTTAATTCAATTTTAAGTTTATTAGTAATAGTCATGTTTTATATATTAAATTGAAAATAATTATTCATAAGAATTATTTTAAATAATTTTATCTCTTGGACAATATATTATAGGCTAAATAATGAAACAAGGAATTATATATTGTGAGATTACTGAAAATGCATATCATAAGCAAATTTAACTCCAGTAGATTACAGGTGTTTGTGAATATGCATTGATAAAGACTTACAACTTTTCTGACGAATCTTTATTAAATTATAATTACTGCAAATAATACAGTAAGTAATCGTCTACCAGATATATTAAATTTCTAGAAAATCATTTACAATATGATATAGAAATATTCTCTGAGACAAAATTTCGTTAGAAACGGAACAAAATTTACTAAATTTTCTTGAACATTAACTTTATATTGTGCATCCTTTTTTGAAGATAATCTCAGGTATCCAGGAAATATATAAAAACAAATTTATTGATGTTACGAGTAGTGTTTTTTGAAACAGTTAGTATTTTATTATGTTTTAAAGTGTAGTGACATCAGTACTTGGAAATACTCGTAATTTCAATTTTGGAATAAATATTGAAATAAAAATAATTCACTTGATTAACAAATATAAAGAAATTTATGAACAAATGGGAAATTAATTCAAGTAATCATAATTTATATTACATAATTCCATTTAAAATTAATTTTAAATCTCTTTTAGACAAATAGAGTAATTATTTTTCTCAAATAAAAAATAGTTTACATTATAAGGAATGTCATTCATTTCGACGAATCAGAAAGATAAATTTAAATGTATCTTCGAATCAAAGATATTAGTTTAATGATTTCTATCTCCTACCGTTTTTTTTTGTACCCAATTAGAATTAAAGAAAGCTTACGAAATATAATTCAGCAATTAATGTCAAAGAAGATACTCAATCCTGCAATGTAGATGGTCATCGCAATCTTTCATGATCAATTAAATACTCAACAAGAGCTTCTTTTATGGGAAAAATAGCAATATTCTTGGTCTGAATCTTCTTACGGGATACAAAGTGGCAAATAAATATTCGAAGCTCCCCGTTCGTCTCCATTAATATCCATTAAAGAAACGACTGCGGAAGACGTTTATGGAAATCAGCTTTGACAGTCAGGAAGCAGAGCTATTCAGGTAAATAACTTCCTTACTTTCTGTCCTGTCCTATTTATATTGCAATAAATGCTATCTATGAATGTCATTTCTTTATTACACGATGGCTCTTATTGTCTTTGGGATCAACTTATACAATGAGTTCTGAATTACACATAATAAAATAACATTTATGATAGCATGTAATGAATACCTAGCACCTTATGCTTAAAACAGCTTATGTATTTTCTATTGAAACATATTTACTGAAAATTTAGGTTATCCATTTCATTTAAATTGATAAATAATAGAATATTTTCCTAAATTTTTAGTAATAAGTATTATCAATTGTATTGTTTTATCCAATTAATAAAACTGTACTTATACATTGAGTGTATTTTTAAGAAGAACTGTTATGTATTAAGAAAAACCCTCTTTATCGCTTTTGAAGAAAATATTGTATAAAGTTAACCGTCTAAAAGTTATGATTATAATTTATTTTTGCATAGTTATTGTAAAAATTTAAGCAATTTCAAGTTAATTTGCAATCAACTAATCTGTCTGAAATAAAAAGTATGTGATGGTTAAATAGTAACATCATAATTGAAAATTTTGAAATATTTTCCGTAAGATAAAATATTGTAACAATATTTATGATAAAAAATAAAATACTTATGTTTAAAATACGTATTTTGAGTAAATTACTTATGACTGTGAGAAAAAAAATTTATCAAGAAAATAATAAGTAACGACTATTAAAAGGAATTATCATTAGTATGTTGAAATATTACTGATTAATATTGTAAACTTAAGATTAATTAAATAGCATGAAATGTATAACGATTTTCTTTAGAGAAAATATGAGCAGGTGAGTTTGAATTTAATGTTATTATTTCATAACGACATGAAATACTTATGATAAAAAATGTAATTCATTTTTGTTTCCTCAAAAATAAGTATTAACATTTATTTTTGTAGCAGAAAGTTATATAAAGAAAATATATAGTAAAATATGCTTTTCGTAAGACACCAACGAAAACTTAATAGATTTTTATTCTTTTTTTCAATAAATGTTTTGCATTTAAAATTAGGTATTATTCATCGAAAATGCTAGCTATGAATAAGCTACCATATATATATATATATATATATATATATATATATATATATATATATATATATATATATATATATATATATATATATATATATACATATATATATATATATATATATACATATATATATATATATATATATATAAATATATATATATATATATACATATATATATGATGCTACACAAAATGAATAAATTTCATAATTAAAGTAACTTTCAATTTCTTTTAAAAAATGATTAGTATAATACATATTTCTGTTTTTGTCTATTTTTTGTCACTCTAAGGACAAGTTTCTCTACCAAAATTAAATTTCTCTGCTTGGCGATGTTAAACGAAAATGCCAAACAATTACCAAAGTTCCTGCAAGATCAGGTAATTGAAATCTGAAACTATAGATGACAATTGCTAAAATATTAATTATAATGATGTCATATAGAAAAGAAGATGGTTCAATTACCATTGTGATCAAAACAGTTCAAAATAATTTTCAGTGATATAGATATTGTTCATTTGAAAAATTTTTCCTAGTCCTTTGTATTCATAATTTATTTTTCTTAGGGAAATATTGTATCCCGTATTACATTCCTAAAAATAATCGCATTTTCTAATGGATTCCAAACATTTACATTCAGGAGCTTATTAAGAAAGTAAATATTTTAAAGACATTTTCCTTAAAAATAGACTATTATTTAAAATTTAATAAAGAATGTTTTACTTATTATGAATAAGAATAGCAAAATTTAAATATTAAAATCACGTGTATAATGTGTACCTAGTTACATAATATACACATGTACACCCAACAATGTAAGCTTATTAATAGATAACATTATATTTTTGTTTTCAAATACAAATCAATAAATAAGAGATAGCAAAAGTTATTTCTAAGCCTAATATTTCTCTAAGAATTTTGTCGTAACTATTATATGTAAGGCTTGAATAAACTCTACATTTCCATTAGAAATTGCTTATTACATTTTAATCAAAGATTACGCGATGCAAACTTCAGAAACACGTGCACCTTCACAGAATAACTACCTCAAAAATGAAGAATATTTTCTGAAATCATGTTACTGCACTTTATTGATTGAAATTTTACTTGATAATGAATTCAAAATATATATTAAGTTTATTCTTGGTATGTATAAACCAAACAACCTATGCGTATTACAAATTTGTTAAGAAATTATTCAAATAAAATAAACTAATATTTATTAAAAAGTTTAAATTTAAAAATTTATTTTTTGAAAAATGTATTCTTTTGAAAATGATTTAGGGAAAACGAAATTTGTTTTACAATAATTTTTTTATAATTTTGTTTACTTGCATACTAACGGGTGTACGTTATAATATAATAACTGAATTAGCTCTGTACAATTTAATCAAATATCTATTATTGCTTTGGGATTTAAAATGAATTTTAAATAATAAGCCCAAATTCAAAAAAACCACTTTCACAATTTGAATTATAAGATTATATACTTAATATGAATTATTCTTAGAAAATGCTGTACTATATTCTTGTAATACATTTTATAAAATGATAAGGAAATGTACTGTAATAATATGTATATGTATTTATGGTAGGTACCATGGAAGAAATATATAGATTTCACCTGTAGATGGAAAAACGATTGTGCAGAAAACATTTTTGAATCAAAAAAATTATCAACTAACTGATTCAACTAAGCAATTTAAATCAAACTGTCAGAATTTCGATAAACAATGTCACGTAATCCAAATAAAATTTGTTTTCAAATTTTAAATTTTTCATAGGTAAATGATAATTTGTTCATTAATCAGATATAGATGTTCATGAAAAAAATCTACGATTAAGTTCATAAATCATTGACTCTTAAATTTACTTACTTAGTACAAAAACATTTCTTCATACATTGTTATTACAATTTTGCACTTATCTTTAATTTTCTAAATGTATAAATTGTAAAAAATATCTTTTATTAATTGCTTAATATTGTAAAAGAATATCATTAACTTCATGAAGTATCGATTCTTATATTTTTTAAATAGCACATAAGCATCTATTCTTATATTGATATTGCTATTTCGCTCTTACTTTCAATTCTATAATACAGGTATCTTCAAACACCTGTGGACCACGACAGAGAATAGCTTATTGTTGTTGTAAAGAGTTAGATGAAAATACACAGAATGATAGTAGTTTAATTTCGTTTATTTGCTAGATAAAGCTTTATGGCGAGCATATAACGCATAAAATTCTACTTAAGCATAATAAATGCTAAATAAATTAAAGTAATCCCACTAACTTTATAAATTGGTGTACATCCCGCGTTTACTCTCGGTAGTTATGAGGGGGCAGGGACTATCGCATATGTATAAATATCGATGTTTGGAATATATATATATATATATATATATATATATATATATATATATATATATATATATATATATATATATATATATATATATATATATATATATATATATTCTGAATCGAATAGATGATTTTCGTCCTGAAAGAGCTAAGCTAACATGCATGAAAGGACGTAGGGTTTTTACCTGACGTTAGTTTGTATTTATGGATCAATTTCATTTGTAACAATTATTAAAAGAGATTTAAGGTGCGTTAACATTCTTTTTGTTAACATTCTGTTAACATTCTTTAACATTCATCTGTTAACATTCTTTTCATATATCATTTTACAAAATGTTTTCCCAAATATAAGTAAGTCGTAAAAAAACAAAAAGAAACCCACGTGCAAAATTATGTAAATTATCAAATTGTATCAGTGGAAAACTCTTATAAAATTCCAACAAAGTTGGATTTTTATATTTGCTTTTAATTATATCACTGCACTGTAGTTCAATAATTTTCTTTTGGAAATCCGGGGTTAGAATTTCAACGTAAATTCCAAAATTATTTTAAAAAATCGTAATTTCATTTTCAGTGACAACAAAGTCTGATAAATGCGTATCACAATTTATATTCAAAGTATTCAAAAATTCAACTGCAAAATCAACAGGAAACTTAGTCTCAATAGTGTGGCTGAATATTTTGTATGCTTTAAAATGAGTGAAACATTTATGTTCTTGTGATTGAAAGACTGTTATTTTCTGGCACAGATATTTTGGTATTAGTGTATAGATTAGGGAGAAGCTGGTAATCTCTTTACAATTTCAAATTTAGTACTTTCATTTGTTTTGTGAAATCGATATGGATTGCTTGTTTCCACGCCATTCCTTATTTTGTAATTCAGTAAGATGGCGAAGCTCTTCATTCAAAAAAACTTCCATATGCGCAAAAAGTTCAAAAAAAAGCTACAGGACTTTTCTACAACTAAACCAGTGTAGTTAGTTTTGTAACTCTATTTCTCATAGCCCTAAAACTTTTCTACAACTAAACCTGTGTAGTTAGTTTTGTAACTCTTTATCTCTCTTTATTTCTCATAGCCCCAAAACTTTTCTACAACTAAACTTGTGTAGTTAGTTTTGTAACTCTCTCTCTCTCTCTATTTCTCATAGCCCCAAAACTTTTCTACAACTAAACTTGTGTAGTTAGTTTTGTAACTCTCTCTATTTCTCATAGCCCCAAAACATTTCTACAACTAAACTTGTGTAGTTAGTTTTGTAACTCTCTCTCTCTATTTCTCAAAGCCCCAAAACTTTTCTACAACTAAACTTGTGTAGTTAGTTTTGTAACTCTCTCTCTCTCTATTTCTCATAGCCCCAAAATTTTTCTACAACTAAACCAGTGTAGTTAGTTTTGTAACCATTTCTCATAGCCCCAAAACTAATATTAATATTTGAAATCAAAATTTGTTGCTTTTCGTACAGGAAAATGTTGTTTGCGTTTTATAAAAATTTAAGCAAATAAATGTTTATTCTGAAATTGACAACCAGTTGCTGTAACAAATTGCATTATAAATAATTTTATAACAATTTTAAAATTTCCAAAGTACCTAAAGAAATTATTTTCATATTTTTTTCAAACATCCTATTCCAAAGGATTGCATTCTTAAAGCTGGTGTTCCTTAAAATTTTGAGATTAAGTAATAACATTTTCTACATCATATATTTTAATTTTTTTTATATAAAGTTTCGAATCAGTTGTACTATTATTCTGTTATATATATTTCCTTCAAAATTCGTAAAGTATGTTGTGATAAGTATATAATCCATATAATCATCCTCAATAACATTGTATAATTAATGCATATTTTACTTTTTAAATCAAAATTAAAAAGAAAAGGATTTGATATGTTCTTTTACTATAAAATAATTTTGAAGTATGCATCTGCATTTTCATAAAACCATGTTTTTAAGTTCCAGAAACTGTTTTACATTACCTATTGAAAATAAAAAGACTGGGATTGAAAACTAGAAAAATCAAATGCCTAATATATATTCTAAAATATCATATTTAGAAATATATATTTCCTTACAGTAATTTGATTGTTTTGAGATGGATTTATTTTTATAGATTAGCTAAACAATAAATGTACCCTCACAAATGATCTTTAAATACAAATTTACTTCAGAAAGCATATTTTATAGGATACCTAAAAGGTTAGAACCTTTTTAGGATACCTAAGAGGGGCATTATATCCTCTTTTCATTTTCTTTTTATGTACGTGAGTTGACTTTCTCATCTATCCATTTCGTATATTTATTCCTTTCGTTTTGAATCAAATATGGTATCAGCTAGAATAAAATCATTTTTATCACTGATTTTAAGCTGTCAGCCATATTACTCTATAATATTCAGTTTTTTAATTATTTTTTTTATTTTCAACTGCAACTTAAAATGTAAGTTTCAATGTTTTGTTTAATTTAGAATAGTTATTGCATACATACATTAATGAAATGACAAAAGAACGCTTGAATCCTTCGAATCTTAAAATTCAAAACATTCAGGAATTTTAAAGAATTTTAAGCGCAATTATTAAGGAATACTATAATTACATTATAATATGTGAAAGTATATTGTTTATCAGCTTTCTGAATTTTAATATATCCGCTCAAAAGGATTGCTAAATAAATGTCAATGTAATTCATTTAAAATTATCACATAATCAGACGCGGACACTTATCAGTTTTAAAGTGTAAATTGACTGTTTACTGCTGTTTAAAATAAACACTGAATCATTTCAAATACTCGCTTTTATGAGATGTCAATTAACTCTAGAATTGTGGGAACAATTACTAGAATGCTGATTACAATGATGACATTTCGACAAGAAGGTGGTAGAATTACCATTGTCATTCAAACAATTCAAAACAGTGGACACAATTATATTTATACTGCTAATTTTCAACTGCTTTCAATTCATTTTGAATTCAAAATTGTTGTGTGAAAAGTATTATATTCAAGTTTATTTTTCCACATGAATTAAAAACGCCGATTATGTCCAAATCTTTATTTTCTGAAAATTTGTTTAAAAATAAAGATGTTTCAAGAATTTACTTTTAAAGCTAATATTTTAGTTTATCATTTAAAACAGAGTCTTTAATTTGAAGATAAAAATTTTAATTTAAGCAGAAGAAAATATAGATAGTAAAATATGTGCAAAATATGCAAGTATTTGAATGCCATATGCATATTGGTAAATTGGAACATATTTTAGTTAATAATTAATTAGACATTTTATATGAAACAGTTGATAAATATGAAGTAACAAAAAAAGATTATTTTAAATGTAATATTTCGCTAATAGCATTGGCATATTACTAATATGTTCAAACTTTGAAGAAATATCTGCTTTTCATTATAAATTGCTCAGCAATTTTAATCAAAGATTACGATGAAAACTTCAGAAACATCTGCATTTTCACAGAATAAATGTAGTAAAATAAAATGCATGTTCTGAAATCGTACTCCCTGCTCTTAAGTTTCTGTCATATAACAAACTATTTGAGATTTTATTCAAAGCATGCATAAAATTAATACTTCGCATGTATTATTCTTACAACGTGCATGTAGTAGAAGCTGGTTAATAAATTATTCAATTTAAGTAAATGAATATTTATAAAAAAATCAAAATTGCAGAATTTCACTGTCATCTTCTTAAAATGAAATAGAGAAAATGAATTTTGCTTCAAACGAAATTATCTATTTTTTTTTTCTTGAAGGATAAGTAAAAAAACATGATACTGAAATTTTTAATTTATAATGCCTTCTACAATTTAATATAAATTTTACTGATTTTGCGATTTTTATTAAGATGAGATAATAAATCAAGGCTTAAAACTACTTTTTCATAATTTAAAAATTAACTAACAAATATTAGCTTCACTACAAAATTTCACAATAAGTTATATTATGATCACTTTCATTTTCCATATCGCCCATTTCCACTGATCCAAAATGAAATTATTGTAAGAAGTATAAACTTAATATCAAATTAATTGCTTCAATTTTTTATTAAATTAATAAATTGATTACATATATATATATATATATATATATATATATATATATATATATATATATATATATATATATATATATATATATATATATATATATATATATATATATATATATATATTAAAATATATACAGGGTGATCCAAAAGTCAGGACGAACTTTAAAAATGAATAATTCTAAAACTAATCACGATACAAAGATGCGGTTTGCACCAAACAGATGGAAAAGAAACCGGGTTTTGTGTGGCAATAAAAAAATAGTTCTGTTGGCGACCAACAGATGGCGATGTCGGATTTCTGATGTAGGATTATGCAAAGCAACAAACGATATAAAAAGAAGCAACTGCAGCAGGTAATGGTAGTCGAAGCTGGTATGCATCGAAATGCTGTTCATAGTTGAGAGAACCCTTTTAGTTAAACTGTTTTATAAGAATTCGAAAAGTGCCATTGCGGCATTGCGAGCATATCGCTACATGAAGGGAATGGGAGATAGCAAAGGCCAATAACGTCTTCTGCATTGAACAAAATTGTGAAAAAAT
>JAJQOW010000771.1:37500-40000 GCA_037975125.1 Latrodectus hesperus | reverse complement strand
CCTGATCACGTTCTTCTCAGTAATCGATATACTAGACTCAATAGCTTACATTTAACTTTTAACTCATTTTCAATTGCTTTCAGTTCTTAGAATTCTACGAAAAAGTACATTAATTAAAAAATTTAGTGATAGATAATGATGTTATAATATATATAGTAAGGGGTGAAATGAATGGTTTATTAGGAGATCACTGCTTTTTGAGGTTCTCAGCTTGTGCAACAACATCCCGCCCACCTTGTTTTGCAAAACAGCTCAATACAAGGTGGTTACATTATATATTATTTGTGCTCTTTTTTTGATAAAAATACTGTAAACATAAGAATAAATAAAACATATATATTTTCATTACAGTATGATTGACGCATATATAAGTTCTGTAAAACTACTAATAAAACAAATTTAATGAAAAATATTTGAAAAATGGTTATGCAATTTTTATACATCAATAAATAACGGGCACAATTTCAAAACATTTTGTTTAAAAATACCACATTGCATTTTCACATCAACTATCCACTTTCCCATCTTTTCCAGGGTATACTTTAACTATTCTACTTTTATACCATTTATTTGTTGGCCTACTCTCTTCCTTAACATCAACTATCCACTTTCCCATCTTTTCCAGGGTATACTTTAACTATTCTACTTTTATACCATTTATTTGTTGGCCTACTCTCTTCCTTAACATCAACTATCCACTTTCCCATCTTTTCCAGGGTATACTTTAACTATTCTACTTTTATACTATTTATTTGTTGGCCTACTCTCTTCCTTAACTAGAAATTATAGCACCTTGATTAATATTTTCCTTTTTAAAAATCCATTTAGTCCATTATTGCAAATTATTTAAATAAATAAGATTCAAGTGTTTCCAAAGTGATTGTGTTGGCTTTACAGTTCTTTCCCATCTTTTTAGATGGGTTTCATTTGAATTCAAATGAATTGCCTCAACGATGTCTGCAATAGGTCGATCAATGAGAAAATGAGTTGGTGTTATTACACCATTTTCATCATTTCTGAAGAAAGGGAAGTTAAAGGACTTGAGTTTAGCATTCCTTATGCTTGTACCATAATTGTGTGTAGTCCTTCTTAGATAGGAGTAACTTTGCTTATACTACCCATTTAAAATAATAATTGAAACTTTTCACAGATTTTTTCCATAAGCTTCCAAACTTAGGAGCTATTGGTGAGATGTGCTACCATTCAATTCCATCTTCACTTAAATATTTGTTAACGCATTGTGTACCTCAAGTTACTATACCATTTTTTAATTTCTTTACTTGCTCCAAAAAAGTTTGAAGCATTGTCTGAAACGATTAAGGAGCATTTTCTGCTATGGGATATAAACCGTTTTAAACAAAAAATCATTGATTCTAATGTCAGATCAGTGACTTTTGCTAAATGTATTCCCTCATTAACTAGGCAAATAGATAAACAAATATAAGTTTTCTGCAATGGCCCCTTTCTTTGACCCTTATTTTTAATATAAAAAGTATCCACACAGATCGATTCACACTGCATTAAAGGGAAAATCAGGGTTAGTTCTTTCAATGGGCAAATCACCCATTAATTGCTGAGTTGGTTTAGGATTACATTTTCTTACATGATATATTTGTGTACTATCATCATGCACATATTTCTGTCCTTAAGTGGCCAGTATTTTTGATGTATGTGATACAATAGATCCTGAGCACTGACGTGTAAGTATTATTATGATAGTAATCAATAATTAAGGAAGTTAGTTTATGTTTAGAAGGTAGAAGTATTTGATGCTTACCTGAATAAGCTGCATTTAAATGTCGTAAACGACCTCCAACTCTAAGTAAACCTTGATCATCTATGAAGGGATTCAAAGAAACGCATTTAATTTTGTGGGATAACATAACTGTCTTTTTCGAGGAGTCAAATTCTAAAGCGCACTCTGAGTTTCGTACATTTCTTAATAGATATAATTCTATTGTTTTGATTTCTCTTTACAGATTTTAAATATCCTATAATGTTACGGCCTAGAGATTTTTACAATTCTTGATAAATCTAAGAAGGAAATTAAGAATACGTAATATGGTATAATAATTACTAATAATAGTTAACAAATAAGAAAAAATTTGTTTCATGATTTTTTGAAGTTAAGTTTAAGTTAACATTATTGAGACTCTTAAGTTCAACAACACAATATACTTCATTTACAATAAGTACTATGGGTCTTCATTTACAATAGGTTCATTTTTATATAATCATTTGATTGTAAAAATTCTTGACCGTTCCATCGTATAAAATTATTTAACATATTTTCACTGTTGCAACCTCTTGAGAGACAATCTGCAAGATTTTCCTTGCCAGGTCAGCGAAATAAAGAGCAAGTGCCAGTAACAGTTAAGATTTCATCAATTCTGTTTCGAACTAAGGTTTTCCAGCGTTTTCCATATCCTATGATCCAGTACAAAACAGTTTTTGAATTGGTTCATAAGAAAATTTTATTTTTTTGTTTAGAGTCAATTGA
>JAJQOW010000771.1:0-30000 GCA_037975125.1 Latrodectus hesperus | reverse complement strand
GTGTTAATATATTTAATGTTATAAACTACTTAAATAGCTTGATAGGTTTGAAAGTGATTTCTTATATATTTAAATATTTATATTGGTTTTCATAGTTGAAATAATTTGGTAATATATACATAAATTATTTTACAGTAAATGATGTTTGAAAACATGATTTCTAGAAAAGTTCAGAGAAAAGATTGCAAACATTCCATTTTGACAACTAAAGAGAGTACAGTAACAACTATGTTATGCTTTCATTTTAAAAATAAATTTGGAAAAAATATTTCCATGCGCGTAAACAAAACTATAGTTCTGTGATATTTTGTTACAATTATAATTATAAAAATTACAAAATAAAATTAAAATGTAATTATTTAGAGCAATTAAATTTAGTTAATTTATTAGGCTGGGGAATAAGTTCATAGCGTTTTCACTAAACACATTTATTTAAACAAAAAAAACAATAATTATATCAATAAATTAATTAATTATACATTCGCCGTTGCTGTTTACAACCTCTTCCCACCTCTCGACCCATTTGTTGATGCCGTTCCGCCAAAAATCGCATGCCCTGGTGTCAAAGAAGTGTAAAGCCAGTTTTTAAAGACCTCTTTATTATTGAAGGTAATGCCCTTCATATGGTTTGACGAGGAGAGGAAAAGCTGGCAGTTGTTCGGTGCAAGGTCCGGAGAATATGTCGGATGCTGAGAAACTCCATTTCGAGCTCTTGATGTTCTGACTTTGATGACTCGTGCAACATGGGGCCTTGCATTGTCATGGAGAAGTATGATTTGATCATGTCGATCAGGTCTTTTCACTCGAATAGCCTTAATCACACGATATTGCTGGGCAATGTAGAGCTCGTTGTTGACTGTAGCGTTTTTTTCGAGCATTTCCCAGTGCACCAAGAGGTCCTTAAAAACTGGCTCAACAACTTCTTTGACACCAGACCAGGTGATTTTTGGTGGAACGGCATCAGCAAATTGGTCGAGAGGTGGGAAGAGGTTGTAAACAGCAACAGCGAATATATAATTGATTAACTTAGCGATAAAATTATTGTTTTTTGTTTCAATAAAAGTCCTTATTGTGAAAACGCTATGAATTTTTAATATTGGAATAGCTGTATAAAAAATTCCTTCACAAAATCAGTAATGAACAATTTAAAATAAACTGGAACATTTTAATCAAAATTATCCCATTAATTATTATACATATTTATATTTAAATCTATTTATCCTTCATTATCATATTTAAAATTACAGCTGACTAGGAATAAATTATTGTATATGATTAGTAGATTTATATAACTTGTTAAAACGAAATAATATATTAAGTATTCTGACTTCGTAAAGGAAATAAATTAATAAAAATAACAATGAAAAACTCTAAAAGTTATTTTTATTAAGAAAACAAATTTCACAATTTATTTGCTCTTCTAAGGTATCTAAGTAGTCAATAAATGTCACAGTACATCAAAATGAAGTACTAAATGCTTAAAATATCTTATAAAGTGAATACTTTATCTGTTATTAAAAGAAAATATTAATAAAAATTACAAGTGTTTTCATTTTACGCTCCTTCACTAGTTTTTAAATATTTCAATTTTTATGTTTTCATCATCATTTTTATGTTTTTTGCAATTTTTTGTGCTATTTTATACCAAACGTTTTTAGTTTGATAACCATTTTCTGTAATTTAAGTACTTTAAATTTTTGCAATTAACTTTGCTTATTACAATGATTTTAATTATTGTATTTTATACTCTACAATTTTTTCATTAAGTTATTCTTATACGTCTGTGCATATTTATTACCTTATATGGTTTCATAAACTATTTAAAGGTTGCTGTTTTTTGCTGTATAGGATTGCAATACATTGTAATGGTTATATGCTTTTCTTCGTGAAAAAGTGTTTATATATAAACGAAAATATTTTGCTGCATTTTCATTTCACTAAAATGAGAATAAATAACGTTACTGTAGCATTTAAAAAACAAATAAAGGACATATTTTCTCTTTCAAGAATTGTTTCAATGTTAATAGTTGTTACCTAGTGGATTTGGTTTAATTTGTTGGATTTTCTAGTGCAATATCCAAAAAGAACATGCTGTGTCAAATTCAAGTTTTAAGAAAATAAACTTTTTTTATAGATTTTTCTTAAATTTTGAAACCCATTCAATGATATATAGGGGGAGAAAATAAGAATTCTATAGTTGTAAAGATTAAAACGCAAATTCCTAAAAATCTGTAATGTCAATAAAATTGACCTATGAAAACTTGTGACTAAACTATTATGCATAAGAAATTTTTATGTAATAGATTTTAATGTAGAACGTAATTTAAAAAATGAAATTTACATAAAACTACATGTAAGTTTATTCCCATATAAAACGATTTCTTTTTTATTCCCTTGTCTTTTTCAGAGGAATTTTTTTCCAGAAATGAGAAGATAGCCCTTACCAAACAAGCTTACTGCCCTACTATGAGAATATAAATTCAATTAAAATAAATTTAAATGTTTTCTAAAAATGACAATTTCAATATAAAATTAATAGCAGCGTTAGAATCCTAGTTACCCCTGTTTCACAATGAATGATATTCAACATTAAACAACCTATCATTTTTTGTTGTCTAAAGTCTCATAATTAATGTTATGACTGTGTGTTTCAAATTTATCAATCAATGTATAATATTAATTATTTGAATTTAATATTCATAATAGGAAATATAACTTCCCTGGATATTTAAGTAAAAGTATGCATCTGTTGGGAAATAGCAACCATCGGCTACAAGTGATTCAAAACTGCCATTGAAATATTATCTTGAAAAAAATAGGAAATAAAATACCCAATCATGGTAAATGGTACTATGGGATCAGAAAATAAAGCAAATGGCAAATACATGCATTCAAACACCCTAAATGTTCAACATAAAATAGATAGAATAAGCTTTGAAGGGTACAGATCACATGAGAAAAGCTATAGCTTTTCTCATAGTATACTCACGTAGAAGGAATGATGATGCATAAGTTGCTATTTTAGACATATCGCCTCTCTAAATAGCTAAAAGAATTCAGTTAATAACACTTTTCATTTGTTTTTTATTTCTTTTGATAAAATGCGCTATCTTTTTAAACGTTTAGGAAACATTTATATATGTTGAAGGCCTTTCTTTTAAAGCATTAAGACAGAAATGCAGTGAAGCTTCCTATTCTTAAAATTTTATCGCTCTCTTTCATCGAGAATAAAAGTGAGGGGGAAAGTTTTGTTTTATGGTCATTTGTAATACTGGTAAATTATGTACTTCAGTAAAGTACACTAAAACAAAAATTAGAGTACATAAACTGTTTTTTTATATTTTTATTTATTTATTTATTTTTTTAGTAAAGAGAGGCTTTTCAACTTTTAAAAACTATATAATATGTTACATCTCATTGAGTTTTATATATTTACTACAAAACAGTGTTATAATAAATTTTCTTAAACAATACACAACATTTTAACTCATGGATTTGGATTTATTATGTTAAAAATTTTAATGCATATTTCTTTTTATTAGCCTTTTATTATTTTTAAATTTTAAATCATGAAACTTCAAGATTAAGTCCAAGCACTTTATAAATTGTATTAATGTGAAATATTGAACAATTTGTATGGATTGATTGATTAATTTTGATACAAGTTGTAGAACTATGGCAACAAAATTCTTAACTATAAAGTTGTAAAAAACTTTAGAAATGCTGAAATTTTCTAAAATCACCATTATTGAATACAATTTTACATTCATAAAATAAGAATTATGAGTTAAGGAAAATGTATACGAGTTATTTAAAAATATCTATCTCAGGCACTTTATTATTATATATAAGAAAAAACACTAATTTTGTTAAATTGAAAAAAAAATTTTTCATCAAATTATATTTTCATTAAAAATGTATTCTTTATTTATCAGATTTAAACTTTCATGAATATACCGATTTATTTTAAAGAAATTAATATTAAAATGAGTGATGCTTATGTGCTTTGAAACATATCTTAAGGATATCATATTATCGAAATAAATGAGAAGAGATACATAAATAAGATGTTTAAATTACAATATATTTTGAAGTAAATGTATAATTGAATGGAATTGATTCATATGTACATGTGAATATTAGTTTTTTTAAGTATTACTATCATGATTTAACTGAGCAGGTCCTTCCTAGAATGCAATCTTTGCTTCCTGCAAGAAATAGCACTTCCTAGGATGGTAATGATCTTATTCCTGCAATGGAACTTCCCTAATCTTTATTCGATAAGTAAAAAAATATCGTGAAATATTCAATATAAATAGAATAGCCTCCTGATTTTAATATAAGAAACCGTTATGGTCTACATTAGAACAATGCTTAATATATAAACACCTTTTGCATTAAGCACAATTCTTTCATAAGCTACCTTAAGGAAGATATACATTATTCTTCTAAATAATAATCAGCGCTTATATATAATTCAATGTTGTTTTGACGTGTGCCAGTTAGGCTGGCAATATGGGGTGCGCTGCTTCACTTTTCTAACTGAACCATATTTTGGTGTGGAGTCCGACTTCCTCAGTACACACATGCCATAGGGACCCGTTTATAGGGTAGGCAACCATTCACAACCCATTCATACATAAAAAGGATAAAGACAGGATAGATAGAGAGAGAAAGTACATCCATGCCCGAACCGGGTTTCGAACCCAGGACCTCCCTATTCGTAGTCAGGGACTCTGACCACTAGACAGGGTGGGCGGCATATTATTAATTATTAGGTAAATATAATCTCTATAATGTGCCAAGGATTATCTTTTGCATATTAAGTGACGGATTTATTTTATAAATTTTAATACACATGCAGGATATTTATTTTGTATTTTGATACCATGTACTGAGCGGCCTGACTGCCGAAGACATTCGAAAAGTATTTCAATATCTATTAAGTAAGTTGCTTTCGGTGAGTTCCTTCCATAGATAGTAAATGGTATTAACGTTTTGCAATGGAGGAAACCCGAAACATTTCCAAGCACCAACCACAAAAGGTGTCCATATAGGAGGCAGAAGCGTAACTAGCTTTTGATTTTAATCATATAATAATTTTGGGTACTTAATTGTGAAAAAAATATTCCATGCTAATTAAATTGTATTCACACCACAATTTCTTTTTTTTAAAATTAATTTTAGTCCTTTAAATTATATTGAGTTTTACGAAAAGGAATAAAAATTCTCTTAATTTGAATGGAATTCCATTAAATCCTTTTAAATGTGCAATGATTAATGAAAAAGATTTTAATTAAATCTATTTAAATTTAATGAATTTATAAAAACAGAGATTTTGCAAATATCTCTCCAATATACGATTCATGTTATAAATTTGCATTCACTTCACGTTTCTGCGGCTATTTAGAATAATTATCAGAACACGAAAATTTATCATTTGTCACCATAGAACATGCAATATTTGCCAACTCTAAAATAAAACCACCTCCTTTGGACAGTTTTAAGCAACAACTCATTTTTCCGCAAAATATTCTCTGCTCGAATCAATCTTCCTTGTTTCCTGAATTCGTGCAGAGTAATGGATATTTCCTCCTTTTAGAAAAAAGCTATAAAAATAGAAAAGTCTAAAATATTCTTTTTTATCAATTATTAAAATAAGATTATAAAAAATAGATATTCGAGTACATAAGATTATATTATTTATTATTACCAATGACTTTTATATGTAATTTACTATCCTAATAATTCAGATTTTATCCTAAGAAGTTTCTTAATAACATTACTAAAATGATGAACTTGAGATTTTTATCAATAACAAGTAATATACAAAATTTAAAAAATTCAATTCCTACTTATGTCAACAAAGAAAATGTTATTGCCAATAGGTCAACAAACAATATTTTTTCTTCCATGCAAAATTAATTACTAAATAAATGTTTAATGAATTCATAATTGAAGAAAACAATATTATCATCAATTGTCATCCGTTACAAATTTGTAAAAATGTAGTTGAACTTGAGTGGATGAATAAAAATAATTTTATTAACAATAAAAAAATATGAATTGAATATATATATATATATATATATATATATATATATATATATATATATATATATATATATATATATATATATATATATATATATATATATATATATATATATATATATATATATATATATATATATATATATATATATATATATATATATATGGAGGGTGCGAACTAATTGTGATTTAATAATTTTCTCCGAAATTAAATATAACGAATAACGTTTTGCCATCATTTGTAACCGACTTCATATAAATGAATTGTGATATTTGATTGTTTGATTGAATTCATTAATATCGAATAAATTCAATACAACAATTTACTGTCTACCAGAGTATAAAATATAGCTCTGAAATTGAACTTCCGTTATATAATTCTAATAAAAATACTCATAAAATACTAATAAAAATACTCATCAAAATATTTATTCTTAAAATTTCCAAAATTTATTTTTCTCTTGAATTTTTTAATCAATTCTTTTTAAAGTTACACAGGTGAGATTGGAATATATATTTATTTTGGTAAATATGTCGGAACCATCCAATGCAGTTATATTTTTTTGCAAAAACAATCATAGTTTGCTTAATCACGTATCGGTAGTACAGATTTGCAATTTATTATTATTACACTTTATTGCAATTATTAATGTTTTTTATTTAGATTTAAAATTAGTTTAGTAACATAACAAAAAAGAAAATATTAAAATAGAAATTACTATTTATAAATATTTGAATAGGATTTTTAGAGATCTCCGTACATATGTATTTTTAGGAACTCAATGAATATCTGATTAATTATTGAAAAAGTTCTTTGAATTTTTTTAGTGAATTAAGCATTTTTGAAATTTGAATTTTATTAATTTCCCTGTATATTTTAAATATTAAAATGAAATGTATGTTTCATATATTAAAATGTATATTTTATAGAAAAATATTAAAATGTATATTTTAATATTTTTCTTTTAAATTAATTTTTATTTTGATTGAATATTATTTAAATTTTTAATTAAATTAAAATGCCCCTTTTATTAGAATTAAATTTTATTTCGTGCATTTTTTTAAGTTTTAGTATAGTATATTTTCTTTAAATTTATATAACATTATCATTTTATTCATTAGGATATTTGATTTCCTAGCAGTATTACTCCCTACAACCTTTTATTAATATAATAGATTTTGATTAAAATATATTTTAACTTTTTAAAAATATCAATACCTTCTAATTGCCATATATGATATTAACAAAAAAGCTTACATAAATAAACTTTCATTTTTCTCGCAGTTTATTTTTATTATTAAAAATAATAATAAAAAAACTAATTTTAGCATTTTTTGTGTTATAATATTTGGAAAAAATCACTCTCAATAATTACAAATTAGCAAATTTTATAGTTTACTTTGAGTAATGTTAATCACATTATTTAAACATAAAATGCCACAAAAAATCGATTCGTTAACAAAACGTTATTTTATAAATTTCACAGCAAGAATCTTTAACACGTTTATATAAATAACAAATATCTTATCATTTATTTTAAAAATGAGAAAAAGAGAAAATCTAATCGGGATTATAATATGACAAGGAAAATGAAATAAAAAATTCATTCCACATATAAAAATGTAAAAAATGAAGTCATTATTATATTACATATTCACATATGTTAATTGCGTTTAATATATAGCCTTAAATCCCATAAAAATAGCCTAGAAAGTGAATTATTAATGCCATGATTTATTTGCTCTCTACTGTAAGATATTTAAATTATCCAATGTATTATCACATCCAGCAATACTCTTGCAGAATTCATATAATTATTATAACAACTACCTCACGAAAACCCAAGACTGGTTGTTAGCTCTAAGGCTCCGAATTTCGAGTTCTAACATCGGAAGGATGGAATTCGGACAGCCAAATAGTGACAAATGACAGTTCTAAGAGCAAAGCCTGAGACTACAAATGTTATCCTACATCCAATTCGAACTTCCTGAATGTTTGATTCAGAAGGACTGGAATAAAGAGAGGAAATACCTAGATGAGGAAGTCCACTCACGTAAACGGGAAAATGCCAAAACGATCGCTCTTTTAGGTACATCATAGTTTTCTCACCGGGATAAAATGTCGTTTGATGATCTTCTTTTTCCTGCTCAGGTTTCTTCTTATGGATGATGCTTTTGATGTGAGATATTTTCGTACACAGGTTCTCTTATGGGAAGGAAGATTGAACGAAAAACATTTTGTCATGGCCTTCAGTTTGGGGTGAATAGACTAACAATTTTTTCTTCGTTATTAATTATTTCTTTTCTTAAAAGTTACGAAATTTCTCTCATTTACATGAAATAAAAGAAAATACTAATACTATTCAGACCAAAGTCAACAAAGAATAAATACTAAGATTGTCAAGTAACACAGATTACAAACCATCACACAAAATCTTGTCTTCAGTATCTGAGCTTAGAAAATTTTGAAATTAAACTCGAATTATTTTAAAAAAAACTGATTATTTTATTTGAATAGAGTTATATACAGAAATAGCAGCTTCATAAATTATTAACCAAAAGTTGACTTTGCAAAATTAATATTCTATATTTAGTGACAAAGTAAATTGATTTTTCACGTTTAGAGTGTCAGTTTTCTCGCATCAGTTTTTTGCATATTTTTAAAGAGCTAATTTGCTTATTTACATACTAATTTTATTGAGAAAAGTAATTTTTATTAAAACAATTTTTTAATATATATATATATATATATATATATATATATATATATATATATATATATATATATATATATATATATATATATATATATATATATACATATATATTGTAATATAACATGGGATGTGCACTAAAATTCCATTGCCATTTTCAACACAGAAAAGATTTGAAAAATACATTTATTAATTTAAAATACAAGTCGATAACCGATTTACGCGTCTAATATAATAAATCTTTAAATATTTCTTAAGCATATTCCTGTTCAACATTCTGTAAAATTTCTATTGTTCAATATTTATTCATACTATTAAAAGAAGCTATAAACAGAAAACAGAATTAACACAAAGATGTAAGGAGACATAAAGAAAAACTTACATTAATTTACAATCATTTTAAAAAATAATTTAGCTATTCAATATCAAAATAAATTATTTTATAATATCAAAACAGATAATCAAAATAACTTATATTTTTCCAAATCTCAAATCATATCCATTTTTTCCAATTTAATATAAAATTTAAGAATTAATACCCAGCTTTAGAAATGAGCTTGATTTGAAATATCTAAATTCAACTTTATTTCATATATTTTAAATTTTCATTTCAAGAAAATCTACAGATAATTTTCCTTTTTTAATATCTTGTATATTAAACATGAGAGTACAATATGCTTACAAAGATTATAATTATTTAATCTAATATTACAATAAATGTATAAATGCAAGCAAACATTACAGTATTTATAATGATTGTTTCTATATATTCTCAAAAATTACTCTGATATCTCAATCTTTCATTATCTATAGATTAGTAAGATCTTCAGCAGAATATTACATGAATAAATGGTAATTTTGGATAAAGTATTACTAAACAGGATATTTAGAAATTTTTCATCCATCAATCCATAGGAATAGATTCCTCATTCTATTTGTCCATCTAAATTTTATCTAATTTTGAAATGAGACCACATGCATAAGATGCAGTGAAACTTATACCAAAATGTCGGATTCTGGATACTTTAAAGAAGACTAAATTGCTTCTCGAAATGTTCATTACAATGCATTTGTTATTCCCAATAATGTTTTTTATGCTTCAAAAATTACTTTAAGCCCAAAGTAACATTTAGCTCTCAAAAACTTCCTGTTTCTGAAAATATGTATGTAATTCTTTCCTCTTTTTAGAAATATATATACTTAGTCATATCTGTAATACAACTTGGAATAGGAGAAAAATCTATAAAAATGGATTCCATTTTCTTTCTGCATTTCCACGGTGTATTTATTTTTTTTCAAAAAATAATATTTTTTACTATTTTACAATTTTTGAAAAAAAAAAAACAATGTCTCAGCTCTCTTTGTGAATTCATTTTCGCATTTCCCAATGAAATACGACTCAGGAATTCAAAAATACTTTGACGAAAAGAGTTTTATTTATCAATATTTAATAACTTCGTAACTTAGAAGAACTGTCCGGTATTATATATACCCTATTTGTTTTTGCTTAATCTACACATAAGGTTTCACATCAAGAAGCTACACATGTTTTCAAATGAAGTTCATTAAATCATTTTATTAGTTTATATTATGTATTAAACAATAGAAGAATCCATGGTTTAAAGTTTAAGCTTTAGCTTAATTCAGAAAGGTATTCTTAAGCTTTCTGATTTGTTCAATGTGGAGCATGCAAAAAATATCTAATTTTACTTCTGTTTCATTGCAATGAGAAATGCTGGTATTATCATATAAATATATATGCATTAGTGTTTGCGTATACATTAATTTCTCTTTCTGTATATATGTATATATATATATATATATATATATATATATATATATATATATATATATATATATATATATATATATATATATATATATATATACAAGCTGATCCAGCCACGCGTTGCAGTGGCTGAGTTTTTATAATACATTGAATCAATTTTTTACTAATTCTTGAGTACAATCAAATTAATATTTTCTAAAAAAATTTAAAATAGGTTCATTCATATGAGATTAAAAATAAAACGTTTCGCAAAAATTTAAAAGTAATAGGTAAAGTATCGAAATTTTGAAATTAAGCACAAACCAACATATACTTTCTGAATTTACATTTTATCATCTTATATTAAATTATAGTTTGTAATCAGTGACTTACTTACAAAATATACTATATAAATTAAAAACATCTAAAAATAAATTGTTATAAATGAGGTAGATAACATTGACATCGAACTATTATTTTTTCAATTTTAAATTATTAAAACTAAAAATTATCTAAGTACTACTTTGTGTACAACATTCCTGGTTAACCTGTCTTTCGCTAACACGAAGAGATTTGATGGTTTTCCTACACGTGAGCAGGCAACATATAGCTGTCCATGTGAGAAACATGTGTTTTTCAAATCCAAACCGCAAATAGACATTGTTTGGCCTTGAGATTTATTTATGGTCATCGCAAAAGCTAAACAAATCGGAAATTGGAGCCTTTTAAACGGTATTGGAGATTCTGAAGCTATCAGTGGAATACGTGGAAACAGGAAATCCCGTCAAAATTGTTGCTTCGAGAATATTTTCGGTCATTTTTTATGACTAAGCGTGTACCGTTACATAATTGAGTTGGGTTTAAATTACGTAGAAGAATAATTGGTGAAACAATTTTCAATTGAAGATTGTGTGGTGGCATTTCTGGCATATCCAGAAAATTCAAAAATTCAGTTGGAAAGTTTACGGCTTCGTTTTCATCAATAACTGTGTCGATTGATTTAAAAGACATCAAATCACCTGGCAACATCTGTTGTATATGGAAGTTTTAATTTCATTCACATCAACGTTTCTTGTTGCCAAAATAGCACGATTACAGAGCCAATTATCAAATTATAAAATAAAAATAAAAAATAAAATAAAAGGCAATCAAGAAATGCTTACATGTTTTCGAGGTGGTATGAAAATTATTAGAGAAAAACGGTAATAAATAAAATTTAATTTTACTATTTATAATATTAAAAATATTCAAATTGAACACTGCACAAGAATAACACAATACAAAGTATAATTATAAAAATGATTCACGAAAAATTGTTACAGTATGATTATACATCATGAAAATATATGTAAATTCTATATTCAACCACGCGCTTGCGCGCGCACGTTAATTTTCTCTGGAAGATAGTATAATCTAGAAAAATAAACACACGTCGCCATCTGCCGAATACCTGTGCAACTTAGATGCTAAACCGCCATCTATTAGGAATTTACAGAATAAACTGATAAATAAACACTAATAACGTATAATAAATATTGGGATCAATAATTAAGAAATAAAAACTATTCTATCTTTTAAGTTGGACCATATTCCCTCTCTATCGGTGTTCGGTGTGCTATTGAAGCATGGTGCAGCGAAAATCATGTCAGCTTAAGAGCTGATTTTATCACTTAACTGTGATATATAATTACAAGACTATATTGAATTGCTTCGTTGAATAAAATAAGATTACTTTTTTTACAATTAGCATATCAAAAGAAATAAATTTTAATCTAATACAAAAATGATAAATACAACAAAATTTTAAATTAGACTTCATATATGTATGCCCTTATGTCTCACATTTTAAAAAAATATTTATGAATCTCGAAAAAAAATAAAATTACGTTTTATAATTCCGTTATAATCATTTATATCAATAAAAATATTTTAAGTGTTTACTTACATCCAAAGTAAAATATCGGTGCTAATCAGTTTGAAATAATTCAAGATCAATATTTACAAGTTTTAAATCCCAAAGAGTAGTTAACAATCGTGAGGTAGTTATACACTCATTTAGTAGTTATTATTAGAAAGTCAATCTCTCGCATTTTACCTTTTTAATAATCAGAATATCCCTATCTCCAAAATTTAATTGCATATTTATGTATACTTTTAAGTATGAAATATGGCTTTCATTATTTTATGATTGATATAAAAAATTAAATTCATTAAATAATATTTAAAAAGTTGTAACATGCATTTTAATTAAATGACTAAAAAAATTGATACATGTATATAATTTTAAAATATACC
This sequence comes from Latrodectus hesperus, assembly GCA_037975125.1. Lineage (NCBI taxonomy): Eukaryota > Metazoa > Arthropoda > Arachnida > Araneae > Theridiidae > Latrodectus > Latrodectus hesperus. Next base: position 17,169 of record JAJQOW010000771.1, on the reverse strand, counting down.
CAAACAATTATGATACGGTGTCAGAAAACCATATTCTACTTATTCCTTAAACTTTTCTTTTTTTAAGAGAATAACCCTGTTCTGCTTTTTAATTGTTATCAAGCGTAATTAACTAATTTATTGCCATTTATATAACTTTCAATTTGAAATAAACTTATAATATCAATAATATTACATACATTGAATAAATATTTCAAAAAACGGATATAGCCATATCATAACCTAAAATTAAACAGCATGTACAATATTCTCTATATATTCATTACAAATCCTTTTCCCACTCCATCTACGTCAAATATGTAGGTATTGGAGGCATACAATCATTTGTTGTCACTATAGACTTCAATATATCGTTTGTCACCATTTGCCTGTCGAAACTCCGTCCTTCTCACATTGAAACTGAGATAATGTTGTGACCCTAATTGCCAGTCTTGGGGTATTTCTAAGCAGTTTCTGTCGCATTTAGCGGCAATTTACTAGACATTGCGTGATTTGGTTGCCGTGTTAATGAAGTTGAATCAATACTATAGAACTCAAGGTAATATTAATTTCCTGTCAAAATATGAAGATTCCAACGTATATATTAGTATCATTTTCTGAGGTTTGGTTATTTGGAAATATCTTGCCCCACAACACGGAATGGAAAATGCTTGCAATTTTCTAAATGTAATACAAGCTTGTTTAAACTATAGCGTGGACTCCGCAATGCATTTATGGTGGTCTTGTTTAATTTATAGTACTTTGATTTTGAAATTAACAACCCTTTTAAACAGTATGCTATTAAACAGATAAAGCAAATGTAAACGAAGTACTTTTTTAAATTAATGTTATATTCTAGTGAAAAGTAGATAAATTATCAATTATAATAATTATGTTAAAGATATTTAGATAAATATTATAAGCATTTTGTAAACTTCTATTTTTTAAATATCTTTTCTTTTATGAACAATATTAATTCTTATATAAATTAAAGCATATCATTTAATTTAATGTTTTTGTTTAATTCAGTTTTTAAACTTTTATTAAATCCATTTTATTTAATTTAAATTTATTTTACATCTATGACAGTTTTTAGAAAAAAAGGTCTTAAAATATTTTATTTCAATAATTGTGTGTGTGTAATAGTAAATTCAACTGTTGATGTTTTATATGAATAATTTATTACTTACATAAGGAAAATTTTTTTCATAAAATAATTGGTTACATTTAAATATTTCTACGTTATATCAATAAAATCAATTATTATTGAGAATATTTTCCCATAATATATAACAAATGCGATAATTTTCCCATAATAAATATTCTTAATAACTTATTTAAGTGTTCAAATCTTCTTCATCAATTTTGAAAGGAACTACGACCATATTTTTTCAGTTGATTATTTTCCATGGTTTTTTACATAGCACAAAATATGCAATTTGCAATCTACATACATGTCTTAGCATTTGATCTTTGATTTTTAGTAGTTCAATTCTATTATGATTCTGTTAAGTCATTCTTCAACTCTTAATTCAATTATGACTTTTAGCAAATGCGATATTTTTTACTAATAGTTATTAATCATTAAGAAGCAAAATTATCATACCATTTCTCGCAGAAATTTCATAATAATACAGTTGAGGATTGTACAGATTTCTGTGAAAATAGGTATGAAAGAACAAGAAATATGGATTTCTTATACAATATTGAAACTGATCAATGCTTAAATCATTTGTAACTCTCTATTTATTATAATATAAAAATTTCCATATTATACCTAGTTTACAACTAAAATGTTAAAATCAAAAAATTAATAAATGGATATTAAATAGATAAAAATAATCTATATATCAAATAACTATGCCAAAATATTCAGCAGATAGTCTTATTAAATTCTAAAATAAAATTCCTAAACCAAACTTTTTTATGAATTTTACACGGAAATTCAAAAAAATTTAAAAACTTGAAACAAATGTCATAACATAAGAAATGATTGGTCAACCGATGCTACTATTTCGATTATGATGCTAAAAGAAGTCGATTAATATTTTTTCTCACAACAGTTTGTCAAATGAGTCGCTTAAACATGTTATATCTAAAGTTCAAATGAGTCGCTTAAACATGTGATATCTTAAGTCCAAATGAGTCGCTTAAACATGTTATATCTTAAGTCCCCAAATGAGTCGCTTAAATATGTTATATCTTAAGTAACATTATAGTATGCTTTTATAATGATGATCAACTTCTCGTTATAAGAGATATTTTGTAATATTTATGATAATCAAGTCTTCTTTATTTTTTCTCTCTTTTTCTGTGTGGGTGACACCTTTCCTCTTTTTAGTTTATATAATATAAAGCAGGTATAAATTAAAAACAGTAGACCAAAATATAAACCACGAAATCATATTTTCACCTCGTTATATATATATATATATATATATACATATATATATATATATATATATATATATATATATATATATATATATATATATATATATATATATATATATATATATATATATATATATATATATATATGTATGTATGTATGTATGTATATATATATAATGTATGTATATATATATATATATATATATATATATATATATATGTATGTATGTATGTATATATATATAATGTATGTATATATATATATATATATATATATATGTATGTATGTATATATATATATATATATGTATGTATGTATATATATATATATATATATGTATGTATATATATATATATATATATATATATATATATATATATGTATATATATGTATATATATATATATATATGTATATATATATATATATGTATATATATATATATATATATATATATATATATATATATATATATATATATATATATATATATATATATATATATATATATATATATATATATATATATATATATATATGTATGTATATATATATATATATATATATATATATATATATATATATATATATATATATATATATATATATATATATATATATATGTATGTATATATATATATATATATATATATATATATATATATATATATATATATATATATATATGTATATGTATATATATATATGTATGTATATATATATATATATGTATGTATATATATATATATATATGTATATATATATATATGTATGTATATATATATGTATGTATATATATATGTATGTATATATATATATATATATATATATATGTATGTATATATATATATATATGTATGTATATATATATATATGTATGTATATATATATATATATATATATATATATATATATATATATATATATATATATATATATGTATATATATATATATATATATATATATATATATATATATATATATATATATATATATATATATATATATATATATATATATATATATATATATATATATATATGTATGTATATATATATATATATATATGTATATATATATATATGTATATATATATATATATGTATGTATATATATATGTATGTATATATATATGTATGTATATATATATATATATATGTATATATATATATATATATATATATATATATATATATATATATATATATGTATGTATATATATATATATATATATATATATATATATATATATATATATATATATATATATATATATATATATATATATATTAATTAGAAAAGACAAATTCAGTATAATTAAAAACATATTTAAATAGTGTATTTCTTTTTGAAGATAAAGTATATTTTTGATTATTAAGATAAAACGTTCCCAACCATATGTAAATCATAGTAAAGGTTAGAATATTTTATTTATTTATTAATCACATTTTTTATACATAAATTATTTCTCTTTTCTGAATTATAGTTAATAAATCAAGGATAAATAATTAGGAGAAAATATGAAGTTTTTGGTATTGATTTTTAAGTATAATTTTGTTTGTTTTTTAATACGTTTTAAATCTTACTTTTCTATTTTACTCACTACATTTTGCAAATTTATTCAATTTCATGAAAGGTAAAATCACCACACACACAATATACAATAAATGATGCGCACATATTTTAAAAATAGTTAATTTAGTTTAGGTTGTAACTTATGTATTAAATAAATAAATATTAATGTTTTCACAAAACTATTTAAATTATTTGTACCTTTTTTTATAAATATATTTGGAGCAGATGTAAAGAATATAATGAGACTTGCGAAGTAAATATTTATATACAATATTTTTAAGTATTTTTAAAGAATAAAAATATTTCAATCTTTAATTATTTTAATGTAAAACTATAAATTTATTTATTGAAAATTATCCACATTATTAGCAACCCCTTTATTAGCATATATTATTAATATATATATATGTCACAGTTAAATTATTAGTTCTAAAAATAAATATACAAAAACTATGTTTATAATGAAAGTCATAAAATGACAACGCTGTTTATTTAAAGTTATATATTCTTTGCTAAATGTAAACCATTTCGCAACAATGTTAAAGAAAATAATTCTCTGTCTTAGATTCTATATTTATAACAAAAAAAAAATGCATATTTTATTGAAATATATAAATTCCGTACATTTTTTTTTTTGGCTTCTCATATTTTTTTAATTTTCCATCATATCTGAATCAACACAATGTAATTTAGAAAGTCCTAAATTCTCATGTTTGTAGAAGATATATTTTTTCTCCCATACGAATAACAACACAGAATTCAAATTTATTTTCCTTCCCATTTTAACATTTCATTTCCTGAAAAATCATTTAATATAGGAGTAACATTACCAATAAAATAGCTAGGGAGTATTAATATCCATTTCTTAGAGAAATGCAGATTCTGAATAAATATTTTCTTTCAGATATGAGGAAACTAAAATATGAAAATAATTCTGTCTCTTCTTATAAAAAGTCTGTGATATGAATAAAATGTATCGCCCAATCAGAGTTATATGAATGAATTAATATCCCTAAGAAATCGTTATTTATATTCAAGTAAACAAAAGGAAGTCTAAGCTTTTCCAATATGTTATAATTTTTCTTCATATCTTGTTCTATTACAATACAATTTAAATCATACGTTAAATATAGATACGAAGAACACTATTAAATTTATGACTTTCATTTATCACCATTATCAAGAAATTTAATATGCGGTATACGTGCTAGCTAAATCTATGAAATCGAAAGTCCTGTGTTCAGTCAATATCCAGTTACCATGGGTATAATTGTTTGGAAAAATTCCTCCCCTTCAGATCAAAGTCAAAATTGAGGGATTGCATCCTTTGGTGGTGCCATCTATCGGAGGAGTCTTACAGCAAAGTCGTTCTATGGTGCGCTGGTTAAACGAAAGTTGCAGAAAGTTGCACGAAAGTTGACTTCAATTCGCATAACCAACGACATAGCGAGTTTGGCTTGCCTAAGCGTCATAAGTAAAAACAACAAAAATTTTTATTTTGGAATTATTTTATCTTTTAATGGATTATTATTTTATTATAATAGTTTACATCAGTATTTTAGTTTAATAGTGAGTTTTACTAGTTAAATAAAGTAATGGATTTACGAAAAACATTATTTTCCTAAAATGAGATTCAAGGAATATGAAAACGCATACTAATTAACAAAAAAGAATTTACTCTAGCACCAAACTTTCATAAAGTGGCATTGTATTTTTAAAAATCAAGCAAGAAATTCCAAAATATGAAGAGTAAAAACAACTGTAATTAGCAATATTCAACTAATATGGAAGAGAATTTCTTCATGCGTGTAATGTGTGTTTGTACCTGATCACTATAAATGTATATAATTTCTACCTCTAAGCTATATATATATATATATATATATATATATATATATATATATATATATATATATATATATATATATATATATATATATATATATATATATATATATATATATATATATATATATATATATATATATATATATATATATATATATATATATATATATATATATATATATATATATATATATATATATATATATATATATATATATATATATATATATATATATATATATATATATATATATATATATATATATATATATATATATATATATATATATATATATATATATATATATATATATATATATATATATATATATATATATGTATACATATATATATGTATCCATATATATATGTATACATATATATGTATACATATATATATGTATACATATATATATATATATATATATATATATATATATATATATATATATATATATATATATATATATATATATATATATATATATATATATATATATATATATATATATATATATATATATATATATATATATATATATATATATATATGTGTGTGTGTGTGTGTGTATATATATATATATATATATGTATATGTATATGTATCTGTATACATTTCAAAAAATCAATGCTCTGCTTTATTTCATAAGGCTTTTTTTCATTTCTTTTATCATTTTTTCAATCCAAAATAAAAAGTAATAGATATCCAATAACGAAAAAAATTTTCTAATATAAAATTAGAAATTCATTTTTGTATTTCTAAATTAACGTTTAATGATTATTTGAAAAAACCAATAATATTTATTACCATTATATTAAATATAAATTTTATTACAATCTCAATATTTGAGGATCATTTTTATTTTTAATTTTTATTCCAGGGGTTGCTTAAAATCTGTGAAATGCTACATTATTATCAGTATATTTTTTTTATTTTTGGAATAAGATGAGAAATTTAAAATAAAATAATATATCTCATTATAATGGTATTATCAAAATTCTATTATATTGATCTATATAAATGTAATAACAATATAATGTATATTTTAATTTATGCGTGCAACATGAAATATCATTACGAATATTTTTAAGAAAAATTTAACAATAGAATAATGCTCGAATTTCTAGGAAAAAAAGCACGAATATATACTTAAGAAAACTATAATGCATATTATTTTATCAAAATTTAGTTTTTTAGTATAAATTCTTATTTGCAGCTTTTAAAAGAAAAATATTTTATTAGCAATAAAAAATACCTGATATTTTTTCTTGAAGAATGAGAAGATAATTATAATATATATTTTTAAAATTGGTTGCCTTCTTCTTAAGGAATTCTACTATTCCTCATACCTATCACAGTAAAATTTAATAGTTGTTAATGAAGACAACCTGTCAATTCTGAATATTTAAAAGCATTTATTGGAACTTTATGGCAAAGAATATAACTTTCTTTCCTCATTAAGGTATTTTAGGGAAGATTAAATCTAATTAAGGCCATTAAGATGACTATGTCATTAATCGATTGTATGCGCTTACTGACAGTTTTTATGAGGTTTTCTATGGCACTGTTTAATAAAATTGAGGAAAAAGAGGCATGTATTAATAATAAAGAATATAAAAGAATAATATTTCAACAAAAGAGATGGTGGCAGTTAATATCTCCCAGTGAATAAGAACAATACTATATGTAAAGGGAATATTTATTATAAGAAAGGCATCTTTAATATTATGTGTAGATAAATGAAAGTTAGTCATTATATAATGGATAGAAATAGGATTGAACTTAGCTTTTATTCACTAAAGAAGTAGTGTAAATCTCTTTATAATAAACACTAAAGATGTAAAAATATTTTTTGCATTCTTGTATACATTTAACTATTACTAATGACTAGTATTATTACAACAATAGAAATACTGGTAATTATTTGGTTGGGGAATAAGTTCGTAGCGTTTTTATCAAAGACTTTTATTTAAACAAAAAACAATAATTATATGAATAAGTTAATCAATCATATATTCGCCGTTGCTGTTTACAACCTCTTCCCACCTCTCGACCCATTTGTTGATGCCAAAAATCTCATGATCTGGTGTCAAAGAAGTTGTTGAGCCAGTTTTTAAAGATCTCTTGGTACACTGGGAAATGCTCGAAAAGAATGCCACAGTCAACAAGGAGCTCTACATTGCCCAGCTACACCGCGTGAATGAGGCTATTCGACTGAAAAACCTGATCGAGACATGGTCAAATCATACTCCTTCACGACAACGCCAAGCCCCATGTTGCACGAGTCATCAGAGTCGGACACCAAGAGCTCGAATGGGAGGTTCTTCAGCATCCGCCGTATTCATTGGACGTTGCACCGACATATTACAATCATTTCCGCTCTTTGTCAAACCAAATGAAGAGAGTTACCTTCGATAACAAAGAGGTCCTTAAAACTGTGTCAACAACATCTTTGATACCAGACCAGGCTGTTTTTGGTAAAATGACATCAACAAATTGGTCGAAAGGTGGGAAGAGGCTGTAAACAGCAAGGGCGAATACATGATTGATTAACTTATTCATATAGTTGTTGTTTTTTGTTTAAATAAAAATCTTTGGTAAAAACGATACGAACTTATTCCCCAACCTAATAGTATAAAATTAGAAATGCTATATTAGCTATGTAAAATAGATATAAATTAATTAAAATTTAAAATCTGATTTCCTAGAAACTGAATAACATACGTATATTATTTTATTTACATTTGGTCTCATGTTGAGTTCTGCACACATGGACAAACTATTTGATGACAAATAAAATATCTACAGAGTCATTTGCATTTAATTTCCATTTAGATAGGTATGTGTTTATATACTTGACAAGTGTTAAATACAATCCTGTGATTTTGTTCTCTAAGTAAAAAGCGGGGAGTGGTGCATCCAAACTGAGTTGGCGGAGTGGTTCGTCTGGATTGTTCCAGTATAGAACTGTCTTTGTGGAGGTTCACGAATCTTTTCCAGCCCGGCAAGTGTCTCCATGGGATATCCTAGTGGAAGATTTTTTTTCAAGTAGCGGCCACTTACAGTGCCACGCTGGCTTCGCGAGTAGACTTCCCGACCTCAACTCCGAAATTATAAATACGATTTTAAAAAAAGAGTATTTTATAATATTTTATTTTTTTACTGAAAATATTCTTTTTCACGAAATTAAAGTTACTTTTAATTATGTGATTGTTAATGATACAAATTTATTTTAGATAGTGAATAATCTTTTTCCTGACTAATTTCAAAGTCTTGGTGTGAAATATGTGTCGTAATACTATGCATTTATTTGCATTTGCTTAGCAGCAAATCACTTTTCACGTGTATAACCGAAGTTTTATAAGAGTATTTTATTTAAGCTTGATATTCAAAAAACTAATATGAATTGTCTTATAATTTTTCAAATGAATTTTTTTTAATATTTTTTCGCTTATCTTTATTCAATTCTCCTAATAGCAAATAAAGTCATTTATACGGGACAATAATATTATCGTGACATCTTCTCAAAACCAAAGGTAAGGGAAAATAGATTAATTTCATTACTGATAATGAATAAAATATTTCCGGAAAGTTATGATTTTAGAAGTTGTAACCCTTTTCCACGAGTTTAAAGTTACGAACACTTGCTTGGAAAGGACATTTTCTTCTACGTTTTGAATCAGGGTTATTTTAAAGTGTACAAATGCTGCAATTATTAGGAAAATGCCACTTGAACCATATGATACATTCGTATATATGCTCAGTCCAGTCACATTAATGTGACCACCACGTACCTTCGACGTCGACGTTAAATAACAAATCGCAGAAGGCAGGTGGTGTCACAATGCAGTTGATCGTATGTAAAATATGTGTGAGAGCATCGGAAAACATTGCATTCTTTGGCGAAGTTTAGAAACGGAGAGATTTATCCGATGTCTAATAGGGTATTATCATTGGCTTTGCGCTAATCCTGGAAAAATCAGCGGTTTATCAAATGTTCGAGAGCCTTCGATAAGAATACCATGTATGGCAAAATGGAATTGTCCAAAATCAACGCCATGGCAATTGCGATGCACCACGGGCCGTAAATGATGGAAGTGAATGACGATTGAAGAGATGCATTCGGCGAATCAACGTGCTACAGTTTGGCAACTGACCGTTTATATTAACCAATGAGCTAGCTGCTATATCTTCCAAACTGCTGGTTAGTGTATTTACTGAGTCTGCCCCTCCGAAACAGACACCTAATTCATTCACCTTTGCTAACTGCTGTTCATTCGTGACTAACACTGGAGTTCATACGCGAGTACGCAACTGGACGTTCTTTGAGTGGCGATAGGTAGCGTTTTCCAATGAGCAGACAGGTTTAACTCCATTGTGCAGACGAATGTTGCTTACGCGATGCAAAATCTCTGAAAGTCAACATCCTTCAATGATTGTTGGAACGGTCCAAACGGGAGTATTAAGAGCTGAGGAATGTTTTCTGGCATTCTCTGGGTCCACTCATCATTGTAGAAAGTATGATGGATCAATATAAGTAGGTATCTGAACTTTTAGCCATGTCCATCTCTACATGGGCATTGTTTTCCCTCAGGATGATTTCATCTATCACCAGCACAATGCAATTTGTAATGCTGCTGGCAGTGATCATGTGTGGCTCGAAGACCAAGAGAATGAGCTTACCATTCTCCCTTAGCCAGCAAACTGAGCTGACTTATATTTAACCGAGAATATGTAGTATCTTCTCAATCAGGTTGTTCACATTTTGGTTCCTAACCCACATAATGTAGCACAGCTGTCCACGGCAATGGACTTGGCATGGCTCTACTTCCCACTCAACATCTTCAGAAACCTAATTGACTATTTTTTGTACGTCTGGCAGTATTCCGATCTGTGAAAGGTAATTATTCGGTTTCACAGTGTCACATTAACACATGTGTGTGTCACAATGTGTTAATGTGACACTGTGAACCGATCACATTAATGTGAATGGTGGTCACATTAATGTGAATGGACTGTGTATATACAAGTTTGTGCGCTTGTGTTATAAGATATTCCAAACATTTATAGTTTCAATTAATTTTATACTGAATATTTTATTTTTAATTAAATGTTCATTTAAGATGAACTATCTTTGATATATTTAATGAAATGAGGATGATACAGATTATTTTAGACATAGATTATTATAATTTTTAATTTAAAAAGTGCTCAATTTTGTGTATACGATGCATTTTAATATATTTTTAGAAATTTTCGTACTTATCCATTATTTTCCCCTAGTAATCTTAAATATCTCCATTAATCACTTATTTTGTGTATAGGAAAATTACTGAATATATCTTTTTTTCTGTTTCAAAAACGAATAATGTGAACTGAAATCATAAATTGAGAAAATATAAAAATGTTCCGAAATCTATCAACATAAAAAAATTGTTTACTGAAAATCATTTTAAAAATGATTCTTATATAATTAATTATAAAAATATTTTTAACATACCTTGCTTGACGTAAAAGGAATATATGCAGATAGGATTAAAGAAAACTAGAAAGTTTAAGAAATTCAAATTTCATTTAAAAACATAAAAAAGTTACTAGTATTCAATTAAAGATGTCACTTTTTAACTTGATCTATAATATTTTAATAACCGACGATTAGATTTAATTTTTTTCCTCAATACATCTTAATTAATTAGTGAAAACTTCCAAAAAATTCAATTTTATGCTTAGAAAAATGGCTTAAGTTTTATTATTTATAATTTTAAAAATATTTGATACAATTTTGAAAAATCAGCAAAGTGTTGCACTCTGACAAATTATTTTAATGAATGCAATGCCCCAATTTATCAATAATAGTGTGTTGTTCGGAAAGTAATTTCGTTTTTCCCGCCTGTATTACCTTTTTGCTAGGAAAAACCAACCATCTTATGAATGTGAAATCATGTTGCAACCAGGAAGATGGTAAGTGGTTTGAAGAATTGACAGTAAAAGATTCAAAAAATATTCAGTCTATGTTTTTCATTTTCATAAAAACGAAATTACTTTCCGAACAACCCATAATTTAAATAAATGCTTATCTTACAAAAACAAAAACAAAAAAAAACAACACTCATTACATTAACTTTCATAAGATAACTTTGTGTCTTTGATATACGTTATATAAAATTAATATTTAATTCAATCTATAAAACTCTGGTAAATAAAAATCAAAACTATTTTTTGTTATTCTATCACTTAATAAACATGGATCTGATATATCTGAGACAATGACTTTTATTTTAAAATAAATTTTACCATGGATTACACATTTTTAAATGTTTATAAAATAAATAACTTAAAGAGTAAACTAAAACTGTGTGTAAAATTCGTTAACGTTTCCAGATGTCATCTGGAACTACAACAAAGAAATAAACTAAGAAACATTAACTATAAAAAAAGAATTTGGGTAGATAAATTATATATTATAAATAAGGGGTGTCTATACGGGCATGCTCTATCTACGTGAGAAGAATTTGTCTTTAACATTTAAATCTGCACTTGAATGCAGTTGAGCTAAACATTCGAAGAATATGATTTGAATTCGCATGATAGAATACAAAGCTATGCCTTCAGGTTTGGAACTATCATTTGTCACCATTTAGTTGCCTAAACTCTGTTTCTGTCATGATAAAACACATGAGTTAATACTACGTTGCGAGTCACAAGTTCGAAAATGTAACAAAGAAGTGCTGTTTTCATCTATTTCAGTTTGTTCATAGAACATATAATTTTCTTGTTTTCTTTATTGACAATGAATATTAAAATGCAACTCGAGTGATTATATTTCTGGTATACTTATTTCAATGTAGTCATCATTTGTCTACGTCATGTAGTAAGACATATAAATATATAAAGTGTATAATATATAATTTCCATTATAAGAAAAATATATTATGGAGAAACTGAAATAATATAAATTAAAATAAAATTTAAAGTATTTAACAAAAGTATATTTTTAAAAAATTATTTAATAAATATTTATAAAAATTTCAGAGAATTCATTTAAAACAAAATAGATAACATTTGATAAAAAGAATTATTTTAAAAATATTGAAATTTTATATCAGTCATTGTTTAATGTTTTATTCCAATGCTAATGAAACACAAAATAAAAATTGACTCAAAATATTAAAACCAAGAAAATCAGTCATATTTTAATCTTAAAAGGATACATTGCATCAAAACAAAACTTCTTTCTAACTTTTTTAAGAAAATTCTCTTATAATTATTTATTAGGGTAAGTAATATAATATTTTTATTGCTTTTTCGAGAGAATAAAATTTTTCGAAATTATAGCAGATGGTTCATAGTACTATTATAAAACAATATTTACACAAATTTATTATTTATCATTAACTTTCAGTTTTTGTTATTTCTGTTATTTCCCTTTAGTATCTTATTATTGAAATATGTAAGCTTTTTAATAAGATGTATTTTAATATACTGTCAGATATCGTAAATGCAGAAAATTTAACAATATATCTCTCAAATTATATAAGTATGCTTGCATTTTATTGTAAGTAATATAATATTACACAAAATTAAAAAAATGAATATCTTGAATTCTGCTTAAAACATGAAAAAATATAAAGCGAAAGAAACGCATTATGCAAATATCAGTAATGAAATTTTGATTTAATGAAAAATACGTTACATACGTAAAAATACGATGATGAAAAATACGTTGCTTAATTTAATTTAACGAGCACGCGTTAGAACATTTATCATAATTCAATTAAAACACACATAATCCTAGTTTCTTTCGCTTAAAAAGTATCAGGTTTAAAAAGCGAATTTTTTTTTTTTTTTTTAACAACGATAGGCATTGGAAGACTTATCCTTCTCAAACAACAATGCCGGAAATTGCTATTCATTTGTCGTTACCCAGTGGACACCTGTAAACCAAGTCACGGAGGTGAATAACATTACTCACGTCATACCATCATAAATCAGTTTATAGGATGGGCCACATTCATAGACCATTTCAGAAGTCAAATAAAAAGTGAAATTGATTGATTGATTGTTAAATTGTTAAATTTTCATATTCTTTTAGTTTGCTGTTTTATCAAACGATGACTAAATGGAAAATATATATAAAATGTGTGTATATATATATATATATATATATATATATATATATATATATATATATATATATATATATATATATATATGCAATTTATTATTATTTTTGCATACACTTGAAAAACGTATTTGCGTTATTGTAGGTAGTTTTCAGGTTTATAAAATTAAACACGAACACAGTTTTAAAAATTGCACTTGAGTCATTTTATATACAATGTAAAAACTTAATGTTTACAAAATGCGTTGATTTATCTTATTTATAATTATTGTAATTAGCCAAGAAAGTCTTGTAAAACTGTATTTATTTGCTAAACAGACTTAATACATTATTATCTATCAATAAAATGTTTGATTATAACAAAATGAAATTTTATAGGTGAATATTATAATAGCAATTATGTTTTTGTTATCCAGCATATCTTAAATGTAAAATTTTATTAATTATTTTATACTTTTCAATAAATGAAACCTTTGATAAGTTTGGAACATATTATTTGTAGGATGAAATTACTTGAAGTAAGGGAACACTTCTGACACTATGCATTATTTTTAGTTTTGTTTTGTAAAAAAAAAAATATTTTCTGGTTAAATTTATCATCAAATTTCAAACATAAATTAAATTAATTGAAACAAATATTGGAATTCTTTTATGCAATTTAATCATTTGAAATATTGAATAATCCTTAAATAAAAATATTTTTTTTTATTTTCAAAGTAATATTAACTTACATTTTTATATCTCTAAGAATCAATACGTAAATCTTGATTCCCTTTAATGAAAGAATCACAATGACGTAAAAATAAAAAATAGTTTTCAGCTACTATTTTCCAAATTGTTTTGATTCAACAATTTCATTAATTTCCATAGTTTTCGAAAAACAAAAAATTGAAATATTAATTTATGATTCTTGAATATTTTTATCAATTGTATTAGAAAAATAAAATAGTAAGTCAATTACAAATATACTTTCATATTAAATTTATTTCATATCGAAGAATAAAAGTCTATTAATATAGTGTTATTATGTTTTTGTTGTTGTTGCTTATGACACTTGGACAAGGCAAGCTCGCTATGCCTTTTTGGCTGTGCGAATTAAGTCAATAGAGAGCGTCTTTCGTTTGGACCAGAGCACCACGAAGGTGAAAAAGTACGACTTTGCTCTTTAAAAGGTGCCTCGTAATTTTGAGCCACGGCCAGGTGACGTGGCCACACTTGAGCTGGCACCCTCTTCTCCATATCCACGCCACACCAGCGTTGTAGGACTTCGGACGTCACATATTAAAGTGGACACGTCCCCAACCCACGGAGTTCCAGCAACCCAGTGAATTATGAATTATATGAATTATGAATTACCCAGTGTTATTATGAATTACATTAATGGGGTTACATAATTACATCAATCATTTTATTCGTATAATACTGTTAAGAAAAACAAAAATATTATAACATCTTCTAAAATTTACTGTTTAAACAACTGAGATCACACTCTTTTCTTACAATTTATAACATTCTAATATTGTAAGAGCAGTGTTTTAAAATTCATAACGAATGGAAGTGATAAACTCCGTGGAAAAGATCCTTTTTTTATCATGGAAAGTTTTCAAGCTCTATTCTCAAGTTAAACGAAAAAATATCATCACCATAATGGAGGTTGCAGCATGTAAAACACTTCATGATTGCACTATCATCCATGTGAAATGATATTTCTGATGGTGGAATGTGAAATCCAAAGTTCCTCTATTTTATTTGTGCTTCTGAATTACGAAGAAAATACCTCTTTCTGGACAACGACAGCGCACCCATTGGGGATACCAGTAAAAAAAATCATGCAGTTAATAATTTTAGTATTTTTCTGCACGCACTCAAATATCAAACAAGGAGACATACCCTGTGAAGTCGAGCTTTATCAAAAAGCATGTTTGAAACTATACAAATACCTTCATTTTATATATGTGAAATATATCTTGCCATAAAAAGGAGGACGATAAGGATGATAACAATAGAAAGCTATCAACTATTTAAAGAAAATAATAATGTAACATTATATTTTTATATTCATTTTACCATTCTTATAATTTATCTCGTTTTTCATAACTTATTATAATTCAGGAATCAAAAACAATGTTATACAATGTTTATTATATTGAAAAAACGACATAAATTTAGAAAACTATAAGTTACTTATTCGATTGCTGTTAATTAGGAAATCTGAGAAACGTAGTGTCTGATATTACATACTTCTTTATAAGCTAGTTAATTAATTAAAATAAAAACTTAATATGTTTAATTAACAATTTTATGTTAGGATTTTCAAATTATTTTTTAGCTCAGCATTACTATTAATAGAAAATTGTTATTGAAATTAATTTTTACTATCAATAACTTAAATATATCAATCCTGGATAGCAAATTTAATTTTTTATTCATTAATTTTTTGTATTTACTATTATAATTTGGAAAATTTTTAAATATAAATAGAAAGTTTTCTTATACATTCGCAGTTTGAAATGCAACAAGAAAAATATTCCAATATATCCCATGCTATAAAATCAGATTCAGGGAAAAATCAAAACAATCCGTAAATTATATTTTAATAAAAAAGCGTACTGAATATAACAACAATTTTGTTATATCTTATTAACAGTGAAAAATATGGAATCCAAGCAAAAATCAAAGAATGTATTTGACAAGAAATAAAAATATGAAAGAGAAAAATCGGAAAAATAAGAAAAAAAAAAGTTATGATCAATTTTGTAGCCTGCAGGAAACTGAAGCGTGATCCGGAATCCACAAAATACGTGTCCGGCATTCCGTTATTAAGAAAAATACACCCAGTTCGAAGTTTTCAGTTTTCCTTGGATGGCTTTTGTTATCGAAGTTTTGGCGCCATTTTTTATTCTGGGCCTCCCCTCTGCCTCATAAATATTGTGAAGTTTCAGCTTTATTGTTGAAATAAAGATAACTCAATGGATTTTTGATAATGGAGCCGCAAAATGAATCAGAAGGAATGACTATTACCTCCTTGAATATTTTCTTTCGCTTTAATTTGTAAGCAGAATTTCTTTTTTGTCAACATGTGTATAAAAAAGTACTTTTTTCATACTTGAGTTTTGGAAAGTTTCATCTATAATTTAAACAAAGAATTTTTGGATTTACTTGTTTTCGAACGAGTACATTTTCGAGAATTTCGATTTGTTTTTCGAGCAACTAAAACATAAACACATTCGAATGACGTGAAACATAAAT
>JAJQOW010000770.1:0-83726 GCA_037975125.1 Latrodectus hesperus | reverse complement strand
GAATTAAATGTTTTAGCGGTTAATTTTATTTATTATTAGTTATAAAGCTTTAAGTGTGCAATAGATCTGTTTATGGACCAAAATATTGAAGATTAGAGAGTAGTTTTACTACGACATATGGAATGGAAAAACGGTAATTAAATAAGTATTGTATTCCGAAATTTAGGAAAAATATCGTCGTTTGAATTACATTCTTCCGTTCCAAGCTTTTATGTAAAATAATCTAAGTTTTTAATTTGGATGTTTTTTTCTTTTTGGATGCTTAAGCATTAAATTTTTTGATTGGTGACTAATAGCAGCTGCTGCCTAAAATTGAGTAAAATTTAATACTCTGTAAAATTATGATGATTATAAAATTATAATTATGAAAACCATACCATAAATGTAGGATTTCCTACAAAAAATGGATTAACGAAATTTTCATTTTGTTTATAAAGAGAGATGTATGTTTAATTCAAACGAAGTAAGTAAGTCAGTCGTTTCTTATTGCACGTTTGTTTCTTAAAATATATTCCGAACAACTAGCAAATTTTATGCTAGAGGTAGGAAACGAACTTGCAAACTGCTTTATCGAAAGCCTTAGTAATAATTGTAAGGCTACGCAAACGAAGTTCAAAGATAATTTCTGTTAATGAGATCTAACCCTTTTAATACTTATAATTAATGTCTCTGATATGCATCTGAAAGTTTTATTTATTTGAAATTATTTTAGAACTTGTTATTGCAATATGAATTTTCCAGAAAACTTCGCGTAAACTAATAGTATATCTAGACATTTAGGATTATTGATTATACTGTACACTCTGCAAACAATAAAAGAAAGTTTGAAATAATATTATTGTGTGGAAAGAACAGAAATAGCTTACAATTTAGTTCTTTAGAAGAGATGTACTATTTAATTTTATTTTTCTCAATTTTAAACTAACTATCAACATAAATTACATTTCATGAAAAAAGTTTAGAAGCTTTTTGAGAACTGCATTTCTTTGTAATGTATTGGATTCTGTTAATCCCTTTCTTCTCATTTTCAGTTAGCAGTAAAAAATTTATTCACATTCAATTTTATTCAGTTTTCAAATTATACTCACCTATTTTTTGCTAAACGATACCAATAACTCCAAAATAAAAAAGATTCAACAATCAGCATTTTTCTTATGAAAAAATTGTTTCTTAAAATTGAAAAAAAGTAACCCGAAATCAAGAAAAAAGTGAACTTCATATTTCCTCAAACTTTACTTCCGGTCGAATCGCTGCAGAATTTACAAATATTTACTTCCTTTCCGAAACTAATTTTCTCTTGAAATACATCACAAAGAGCGCGAATTCCCACAACTGCTCAACTTTGATCGTTTTTAGTTTCTTGGGGGAGCAACTCCCCCTTCCCCTGCTCATCGAAACGGCAGGAGTTGTTTGAGAGAATGAGCACCTCATTTGTGGAAAAGAAATGACGTCATGAAATAACTTGGAGAGCGATTTTATCAAAAGCGGTATGAAAACGATGTAAATTGCCTTTCCGCTAATGTTGTCATTTATATGATGATAAACAAAAGAGCTTGTATTAAGTTGTTGATAAATTCAATCAAAACAATTTATTTTAAAAATGCTTGCTCATATTTATGAGCTCGCAGATTAACTTAGAACGCAATCGTTAGATATGTATTCCTCGGTAAGGATACTGCTATCCGTAAAACAAAAGCAGAAAATGTTAGCTTTTCTATCTGCGCTTAATTAACGCATCAATTTTAATGCAAAACATCCATTTAATTACGTTGGAGGATCGGTTAACGAATATAATTCGTTATAAGACTACGTTTGATGTCCGAATTATTCGTTAACCGATCATCGATTTACCATTTTTTTTTTTTTTTGTGAAATCGATTCATTCGTTCTGGAGATCCTAAAAATTAAATAAAATGAAGGTATACTTTATAGTAAGTTTATTAAAAAAGTAATACATAGGTATAGTTTTGTATATAAATTAGAAATTCATATTTGTTTATGGGGCATAAAAGGGCATGTCCAATATCAAATGCTTTTCTCTCTTTTTTAAGACTGTCCGGAAGTGATAAATAGCATTATTGTTGTAAAAGTCCCTAACCTTACTGACATCAGCTTGTCAACTAACATCAGCATTCAAAGACTATTGTTCTGACATCCTCCCACTTCTTCAACGATTAAACGAGAGGAAGGGTGCTCAAAATGAAATCATTTTCCCTTTTGAATGAAATCAAAACCGAAACTGGTGGTCTAATTTGGTTATAAATATTCGATTGGAAAATATTTCCAATATAGAAATTTGAAATCTAATAGGCAAGCAACAGAAATCAAAAGAGAGGAAAAACAATTTTAGGTCCGTTGAATTTGGCACCACTGACCATTATGGTTCGAGAGCCGGGAAATATTTGTTAGAATTCGTTTAAGTTCGTTATCCCTGGGGCCTGAGCAGCTACCAGGCGCGTCGGTAGGCGGTGGATCACCAAACGTCCTGTAGGAATGACAGGATAGCCTTGAATATAGAATCAGAGGCCGCGAACCAGCTCCCGTAAACCCTGGTGTTATGCGATCCGTGCCTAGGGCTAATTGGCACCGCGGTATTGGTGTCTTAACGGAGCCTCTAGTTGCCTGGCAAACTTCTAGAGTAATTTGCCTTGCCCAGTATCTCAGGCAATGCTGGGTGGACTTATATTACCTGAGCTTATAAATTGTTATCTTGTGGCTGAAAAGACACAAGAAATAACAATCCTTTCTGCATCTACAGGTGATGCCTCTGAAGTTGACCTTGCTGAAAAAGACAAGTGAACTCAGAGGCTGTCTTGTAAAGGGGCAGTAATGAATCCTTCACTTGAGGTAGAAATGACCTCCAAACCATCTTCTGGTGAAAGTCAGGAAGCTATCCCTAGTATGACTGACTCTCTGACCAGATGGGACAATTTCAGCAAGACCCTATCTGCTGGAAATGTCATACGCAAGAGGAAACGGCAGAGCATATCATTTATGAATGCGAGGCTCTAGCCCTCCCTAGATTAACCTCTTTAGGCATCATCCATACTAGAGAGTTACACCTAGACTCCATTAAAGGGTTATCGGACTTTATTAATAAAGTGGGTGACCCGAGCAACTGGAACTAGGAAACATTGGGTTTGGAGTTAATGGTACAAAATGCTGATAAAAGCAGAGGTGCCCAATGACATACAAACCCAATTCTAAGAAGAAGAGGAGAAGTTCGTTATCCGAATATGTGTTCGTTGTGCGAACACAAAAATCTTTCGTGAAAGTGTCCGTTGTCTGATTTGTTCGCAGTCCGAACTGTTTGCTTACCGATCAACCACTGTACTTAGCCTGATTACAATATTTTTAAAATTTAATTTATATATTATATTTAAATAAAAATTCGCTATAAATGTTATGGAAAAAACTGCTTTACCATTATTTTTGAAGACTTATATTTTAATTAAATCATGCTGTAATAATTCTGTATTAAAGTAAACAACAGCAGTCTGTTTTTTATAGTTACTTAATGAATGAACTCCAGTGGCTCAGTAGCTTCACGCCGCTTCCGTAATCGTATATGGTACTGGAAAAAAATATCGTACTGGAAAAGGAAATTTCTAACACATATATAGTCTTGAATATCATCTTCACATTGAGATTTACTTCCACCAATATTGACTACGCTTTCAAGAACAGGAGATCAAAGATTTTTAAAGCCTAAATGAAATTATTTGGCATATAAATCAGTTTGTGTGTGTGTGAAAGTGATTCCATTTCGTCCACACTGCATTCTTGGAAATGAATTAGATCCATGACGCAAGTGAGGAGCTCATCAACATCAATCTCTATGAGAGCTTATTTGATTAAACATGCGACATTGGAGTCCCTTTTTTTAATTATGGAAGCGATTCTGTAATTACACTCTCAAATCTGAAATAATTTCATTGTTTTCTGCTGTAAGAAAATGTTGAAGATATTGCTTGAAATGAATTGGTTTCGAAGAGGCAATTTACATAAAATAATGAGCTCCAGTGGCTCAGTAGCTTCACGCCGCTCCCCGTGAGCTCAGCAAAGTGAAGTATCATTTGCCGTGGGCAGTGGTTGGGAGGGTGACCACGGTGCACTCTCCTACACTGGGTTGCTGGAGCTCCGTGGGTTGGGGACGTGTCCACGTTAATCTGTGACGTCCAAAGTCCTTCCGCTGGTGTGGCGTTGATGTGGAGAGGAGGGTGTGGCCTCGTCACCTGATCGTGGTTCTAAATTACGAGGTACCTTAATAGAGCAAAGTCGTACTTTCACCTTTGTGGTGCTCAGATCCAAAACGAAAAACGCTCTCTATTGATTTAATTCGCACTGCCAAATGCAAAAGCGACTTGGCTCATCCAAGTGTTATAGGAAAGCAACAACAACAACTTAATGAATTCAGCCGGGAATAGCTGTTGACAATTCTTTCATAGGTAGAAGCATATAACATAAATGAAGACGCTCCTTAATTCTGCACAGCGTTTTGTTATATATTGAATCTTAAAATCAAAAATCAACAAATCAATGTATACTGCTACTTCTATTCAGAATCACACATTTCCAATGTCAATTGCCGTTCTCTTTTTTCAGGATTTTCCGGAAGTAATTAATAGCATTGTTTTTGTAAAGTGATTGATAACACTGCTGATGTTACCGTCTGCAGTGTCTTATTCAAGACTATGTATGAGTAATTGAATGAACAATGGGGAAGGAGAAGCTCTAAACATGAAATCAGTTTCAGTTTTGAATTAAATCAAAACCAAAGCTGATGATCTACTTTGATATCAACATTCTATTGTGCAAAATATTTTTTTCCAATATAGCACTTTGAAGTTCAATAGGCCAGCAATGTAATTCAAAAGAGATGAAAAATGAGTTTTGATGCCTTTGGTACGGCTATACGAAACTCCGACAGTGCATTTTGCTCTCATTATGCTCCGCCAGCCAATAAGTGTTCGTCAGAATTTGTTTTAGTTCGTTGTCCGAATATATGTTCTTTGCCCGAACACAAAATTCTTTCGTGAAAGTGTTTGTTTTCTGATTTGTTCATAGTCCAAATTGTTCGTTAACCAATCACCCTCTGTTTATATATATATATATATATATATATATATATATATATATATATATATATATATATATATATATATATATATATATATATATATATATATATATATATATATATATATATAGATAGATAGATAGATAGATAGATAGATAGATAGATAGATATAGATAGATATAGATAGATTTCATTTATGTAGAATGAGCTATTCCTTGTCTTTCTATCAATACTTTTTGTTGAAAAATATTGTCTGGATAAATGTCTAAGCTAATGTTTCTCAGTTCGTGTACATGTTTTTGTGGTTGTTTCCTTCTCGTCTAAAATCCAATATAGAAAATGTTTGCCTTAGTGTCAGGTTATAAAAGATATTACATCTTTTTGTAAACAAGAAAGCTCTTTTTTTGTTATAGCACTTTTGTAAAAGTAAGATGAATGAATAACCGTTATCCTTCAAGGGGCATGAGGTATTTGCAGAACCGAATTGGATAAGAATGTTCTTTGTATGTGCCAAAAATTTTGTGAATTGCATTTTGTTTCCACTGGGGCCCCCATTCATATAGATAGCGACACTAACCTTTTTATATCACTTTATTTATTCATACACCAGGGGTTGACTGCTGAATATACTTCAATCGATTAATGGCCATATTTATGGGTTTAAAAAAATCTACAAAAGTTTTCCCATTACGTACTCTGAAAGAATTAATTATCTCAATAGCCAACACGTGCATTATTTTGCAATGATTGTGGTTACAGTTTAATTGGAGATGTTTCGAATGTGATCCCAATTAATTGTATTAATAATTTTAGACATAAAATATTCATACAGTGGATATAAACTCAAGAAGAGAAATCTTAAGAATATTTTTCTATTTAGCTTTTCATAACTTAGCTTCTATTTAAATATAAATTGTAAAAACAAATTGTTTTAAAATGTTATTCTTACCTTTTCTCAAAAAGAAAGAAAGTGTCTGTTATTTCTAATTTTAATTTTAAACCAATTCATATAATACTTCCTAAAAATTTCCGATGAAACTGGTGTGATGGTTTATTTACATAACTGGAGCTCTGGTGTTCAGTTTATCTGTTTGTGAGCTCAATCCTAACAACGCCTTTTTTAGTATTAATTTATAATGTGTCTATTTAAATTCAAGTGTAAAAGGTCTCTATATATGAACAAAAAAAAAAAAAACCCTAAAATTCCTTACAAATTTCACTCGCTAATTGGAAGAAGGTTTTGCATTAAATAATGGTACACAAGTAGTGGAAAAACATATTCTGAAAAGGTTTAAATATATTTGGATCCTATTTAAATTTTCCACTTGTTTTCATTTGTTTAACTGAAAATTGAAAGCTCGCATGTGAATTTTTTACATCATGAATTATGTATAAGTTATTTGAG
Organism: Latrodectus hesperus; assembly: GCA_037975125.1. NCBI lineage: Eukaryota > Metazoa > Arthropoda > Arachnida > Araneae > Theridiidae > Latrodectus > Latrodectus hesperus. Next base: position 77,241 of record JAJQOW010000770.1, on the reverse strand, counting down.
AAATGTGCTTGTAAAATGTTATTATGTATTACAAAAGAAAAAGAAAAACAATTAACAAATTATAAATCTAAATATCCATGAAAACGCGAAATTTAAACATATTTCATTTTGTAGACTCGCATCGTGCAGTTAATGAATTCAAGATATCAGTAATTTAAAATAACAGAAAGTACAAGCTATTTTTTAGTCATTTTTATAGAAAACAAAAGATATTACATAAAAGAAATTTATTAATTTACAAACTCGTTTACTTTGCTTACCTAAACCACAAAGTTACTTAAAAAACAACGCATTTTTAAATTGTAGCAACAAATTGTTTTTGAAAAGAAATAATTACTTTTGATTTGAATCGTAAAACCAAAAAAAATTGCTGATAAGAGAAAATTCTTTTGTAATCTATCCATGAATCAACTAGTGATTTAAAACTATTTTAATTATTGAAATAAGTGTAGAGTTGAAGTTACTTGATTTCATGATGAGAGAGAGACAGAAAAAAGAAGTGAGAAATATATTCATATACTCTAGTAAAACCTGTACCTTATAAAATTAAACTATTTGGTACTTTTCCATTTCGCCGGTGCAGGCGATAAAGTCGCCAAAAATGATACAACCGGCGCTAGAGGGAATATCTCCGATGGTAACCTTTTACTGCTACGTTTCCAAAACATGTGACTGTCTTTTACCGTCAACGACTTTATTGCGACTCTTTTTTTTCCATTTCATAATTTTATGCTATGTTGCTATATATACAAATTTAATAATTTCATAAAATCTCTCTAGAAAAAATCGGATTTTAAAAATATATCTTAAAAAATAATAATCATAACAAATTCACATAAAAATATTTAAAGATAAATAATAAGATTTTGAAATATGCATCACCCTATAAATTGTAATCTAATATAATAAGTAAGTAAATTGATGCTCTGGCACCCATCATTCCACGCATAGCGTGAACACGAGAACAACAATTAAATAAATGTAAAAAATTTTATGTAAAACAACATTATTTAAAACTTTTTATGTGTATACTGTGTGTTGTCGCCAATTGGCGACTTAATTTTCGCTTGGCGAGATTTGCGCCGGCAAAATGGAAAAGTACCAACTATTTATGTAGGTTCTATTAAATGGCTTCATCAAACTGTCAACAAGTTTCACAAAGGCATGACTGTGGCCACTCTCGCGCGCACGCACACACCCACACACGGACAACTATTTCCTCTTCAACTCTTTTTTAAGAACTGTTACTTCAACTTAGAAGTGTTCTGGCTCAAAAAAATCACCATTAACAAGGCTGCAAAGCTAAAAATTATTAACTTTCTCCTTGAATAAAGGGACTTAATAATTCCAGAGGAATAGGAGGATAATGATGTCCGTGAGGGTGATAGACTTCACCTGGAAGATGATGAGCCGTAAAATCCGCATACTCCATCTCTCTCATGTTCTATATTTAGAAATTTCCCTCTCTACCTGTAACATTTCACCTGTTTTTCATCTCCTTGTATATAGTTCATTATTATTTGTTCGCTATTTTCTCACCATCATTCCAGCGCTCTCACTTAATTGCTTAGTCACAATTATTGTCATCATGTTGTATTGACCTATTTTAATGCATTATGTATAACCTATCTAAACTTTTTGTATATATAGCTTAGAATTTCATATGACCTAACTTACTTTGAGCCGATACACCCAACCATCAAATCCATACTAAATACATTAATTATTCATTAATCAATTTTACCTCATTCATTTGCAGTAAGTACAAGTATATGTATTCAATTCTGTTTTATCATTTTAAGTTTCCTTTTGTTTTTCCATTTATTTTCTTTATTTCTTATATGCATGCAATTTGATATGTATTTCATATGCCTGTGTTACCACATCCTGCCATGTATTTTGTCTGATACCTATTTTGAATGCTTCTTACGTGTCCACGTGTTAACTCTCAATTGCAACCCAATTTGTGTTAAATAGTGTACTTTACAAGCCATCCTTACTGTGTAAAAGTAATAATTTCCAGTGTCTCCATATGACTGCAAGCATAATTGTATGGTCTTGTATGTACTGTGTTCCGTTTTCTTTTCACTCCAGCGGGTCCATCAAATCTGGTAAAAACCTTTCAGGGTAAGGTACATTGACCTCTGCTGGTGTTTACTTTACTTAAACTTGGACTGTAAATGTAAAATTTTTTTCCGAACAAAACTTTGTGACAGTGACGGGTAACTATTGCGATCGTTAAAATATGCTTTCTCGAAGTTTTGTAAATAATATTGACTTTTTAATAATTAAATTTTAATTTCTAATCATTATGGCCTCTCTGTTTGTTATACTTCTTAATTTTGGAATTGAATCTCATTGTTCTATCTATGAAAATTTAAGAATTTAAGTAAGAGTGGAACAACAATATGATTACTTCTGGCGATAGATAGACAGGCATTGCTGTTTGTGAGTATTTGAATGTTCATTCACATACAAAATATTTGATATAATAGTTCACTCACATAATATTCGATTGCATTTAGCTTTCATGAAATGAATTTTTAGATTCTAAAATATTAATTTGGATTTCACGCTTTCTTATCCCATTTCCTGCAGATGATAGATTACATTCAATGACTTGATATTATTAAAATTGCAAAGTTTTTTAACCAAATTTTGTTAAAATAAGAAATTGGATTTTAAAGTAAATTACAAAAATAAATATAAAATCTTAGAATGTGCTTAAATCAATGTTGTAAGTTAGATTGTTAGTTAAAGCCAAATGTCTTACAATAACTTTTTTTAGTATATAAATTTTAGGAGAAAAGAATGTTAAAAATATTTAAACTAGTCAGAAGGTAAATTGCTTAAAATTTTACACATGGGTAAATTATTTAGCATTTAAATTTTGAAAGAAAAAGTTAACCTTCATATTAACATAATATATTTTGTTATAGAATATCTATGAACATTTCACATGAAACAACAATTGTTTTGTTTTTAATTACAATTTCATTTTTTTCCAATTTTCAATAAATGTTTGAATTTTTATTACTGAAAACTACTTTAGAGAAAATACAATAGATAAGTGTTAAAAGGAAAAAAAACATATTTACATTTTAATCCTAAAAAATAAATGAACTAAAAATAATTGTATTTTAAATAAAGTTAGAGAATTCGATATGCAAAAGTTGATGTTTGTTGATTTTGGAATTTAAAAGTGAAGAAATAGAAAAGCAAAATTGTGTAAGATTTTCAGCACAATCCTTGGAAGATAAAACAAGATTTGAAAAGAAAGTTTAAATTAAATAAAGTGAATTGTGAAATTGGGTTAGGAAAACAAATTTATCGCAACGATTTTAATTTTCCACTTCAACACCAATTTAAAACTATAACAGAGTACTTCTTTTGAAAGCAAACAAAAATAAATTGGAATGAATTTGATTTTATCTAGATAATTTGTCTTTAATTCCCAAACACTTTACCAAATTGCGTGGAAATAAATCTTTTAAATCTTCCTAATTACGAAGTGGAAAATTTAAGTTCACGTAGCTTCCAGTAATTAATTCGAAATCTCAAAATTCTTTACGAAAGGATGGTTTTTTAATAAACATTGCTAAAAATTTCTACAATATAACTCACCTGCCGTTTAATATGAGATACAATTTTATCTTCGAATTAAACGAATTGCATTTGTCTTACTTATATATTTATATAATTTAACCAATACAGTTTGATTACCATTTTAAATTAAACTTATTGTGACACCAAAATGAGAATGAAAAGTTTGGAGTCTTGTGTAGATTAGTGCAGCAAATTCGATATAATGCATGAATGTTCGAGAAGTTATATTTTCAAGGTCTTCATCTAATAGAATACTATACGTAGTATTCTGTCAAACTGGCTACACACAAAATAAATGGATTAATTCTGTTTTAATGTTCCCAGCGTCACGAAAGTAACTTTTCGCATATGATTGTCCATATACGTAGTCCAGATACGTGGAAGAAGGGATAAAAGTTTTGACGAATTCTTAGCTTGATTTTAATGATGGTATTCAGTCACAGTTGCAGTGTGTGATCTTGCAGCTTTATTTACCCTTTTTATCAGTCTTTGGTGCTTTTACCTCAAAGAATAATACACGTGATTTATTGCTGTGTATAGTTAGAAACAAAAATGATGTTACCACAATAAAATATTTCAGGGTTGAAAATACCAATCGATACATCCTGTTCTTTAGAGTTGAATGGTGCATTTTTGATCACTAGAGTTGTATCTTTCCATGACAACCCATAATGGTCGATGCCAAGAATTCATTTTTTATCCCACACCAGTTGATTATTCAGAAGCATGTTCTGGACAATTACTACAATAGTACCATTTTAGAAGTAAACATTGATATTTATTCCTCATAACAGACATAAAAATTCTTCGTATCCTACTTCATCTTTGTAAAAAAATGCTTACAAATTCACTCTCGTCAGAGAGATTGCAATTTAAACGACTGGAAAATTAGTGTCGCTTAAAATGATTAGTTAATTGGATTTGAACATTTAGTGTTACGTGATTCACTGCTTATGGATAAGGAATTAATTCATTTATTGTATTCATAACTGAGTCACACAAAATACCTAGCACAATGAGCACCGATGTTAAACCTTTACAAGCCAATGCTACTCGCATGTTGTTTCCCAAACTCAAGAACTTTTATAATGATTTCAGAGCAAAAATTTACTTATTTATACAGCCCAGGGTTGTCACATAACAATCTTCTTTAAATTTGATTCGACTTTGCGTATTTGTTAGTATGATAACCGAAAATTGGTGCAAAGCATCTACTACACTTGGGTCCTACCTTAGGTGTTTCACGGAAAACTTTCAATCACCCTTGCCAACATAACTGATATTTGAATTGAAACATTTATTTTCCACTATTTAACACTGAAGCTGTGAACTACCTCTCTTAACGACACGCTCTTACGAATAGGCCTTGGTAATGCAGTTTAAATCGGTATTTGAATTGCACCTAAATATGGATGTAGTACTCACCACAAAGAAATGATGACAGAGAAAGCGGTAAAGAACTTTGAAGAGAATCTTACAAGGAATGTGAAAAGAAGTATAAAAAATGGGAAAAGTTTAAATTGTGTTAATAACAGAGTAGTCTTTTTTTGTCAGTGGCATGAAAACAGTAGGTTAGAAATTAAATAATTATTGCGAAGGAGGTTCTGATAAATATCTCAATAAATGTAATGATTACATAAAAATGTAAAAAGCAGGTATGTTTCTTTATTACAAATTGTATTTTTTCTATCTGTTGTTTATGGTAATTTTTTATTCTTATAACCCATTTTTGGATGATGTTCAAAAAAGTTAAAATGTAAAAGGAAAAACATCATCAAACAACATTTGCATGCATTAAATAAAGAAATAATGAAACATTATAAGAAACAAATAAATCTTTTAGCATCGCTTACCTAAATTATGCATTTTTTTCAATCAGTAGAAAAGTAAACAATAGTATTCGATTTAAGTAAAAAAAATTATTTTAAATGGTTTATTTATCTATGAGTCTTTTAACTAAAATACAAAAAAAAAGAAATACTCTCATTTGAAAAAGTGATGGAATAACTGTTACAGAAAATATTGGAAACGTATAATTTACTCCAAACTATTAATATCAAAAACCTTCCCTTAATTTTTTTATTCAAATCTCATCCACAAAAAATACACAGGAATTCGAAAAACAGACAAAAAAATTTCATTTATATTATTTTTATTTGAGAACCTTTAGAATTCAGTGCTTGTTAATGAAGCATACATTTTCATAAAAAATAAATCATCCCAAAAAGTCAGGATTATTTGGTAAATAATCTTACCGTAATTGGATGTAAAAAAAGAATTGCATTTCATATCACTTCGTTTAGTAAAATGTTATTTTCTTAGCAAATTAGTGAAATTAATTTAATGAAAAACTATTGAATCATTCGTTGGAATTATCAAGCGATTTATTTAAATAGTAAAAAATGTATTAAGTATCAAGGAAAATTAATAAATGATGTCAGAAGCATAATATTCCATGATAAATAGATGAAATGGCATGAGTAAGTGTGCATAGAAAAAAATAGCATTAAACTATTATACAGAATTTTCGTTTGGATTGAGAATGGTGGTGTCGAATGAAATGAAAATTATATTAGGAAAACGGTCTCGAGTTAAGAAAAATATAATTGGTGTTGTTGTCGTGTGCCAGCTAGAGGCTGGCAATATGGAGTACGCTGCTCCACTTTCTCAACTGAACCATATTTTGGTGTGGAGTCCGACTTCTTCAGTACACACATGCCATAGGGACCCGTTTATAGGGTAGGCAACCATTCACACCTCATTCATACAAGGAAAGGACAAAGACAAGATGGATAGAGAAAGTACATCCATGCCCGAATCGGGATTCGAATCCTGGACCTCCCTATCCGTAGTCAGGGACTCTGACCACTAGACAGGGCGGCCGGCAATATAATTGGTTATGTATATATTTTAACTTAATATTATAAGAATAATACTTTTTCAATTTAAATCACTTAATTTTGGTTCAGATAAGTTATTTTTTCTTTTAATTTATTTATAAAATACCTGAATGTTGCTCCTATCTTATGCTCTGCACCCCATTTTGTGTTGTGTTTATCTTTCTCTATTTAACTAATTTTTTTAATACATACTTATTACTTTTTTTAGTTATTTTGTTAAATATTTGTGATGAGTTTTTGTTACTTTTTTCGATCTTTCTCAAATATGACAGAGATTATTGCATACTGAAAATTTATCTTTAATTGAGATACTTCAAGTAAATGAGCGTAAAGCAAGTAAATGCATAAAGTTAAAAATATATACGACTTACGGAGCTGCTTTATATTGACGCAAACCTTCAGATGGGACGGTTTACATTCTTAGTTCTATGGAATTCCTGACCACACAGAAAATCTGATTATACAGAGTTCTGCCACATGGAAAAAGCAATTATACGAAGTTTTGTATATTTCCTTCGTCAAACACTTTACCTTTCTATCATTAAAATTGAAATATTTTTACAAAAAGCTTAATGCATATTTTTAAGAATTCGTATTATTTCTTAACGTATATACTCTTTATAAAGCAATCAAGTAAAAAATCACCCATATTTAAATTTTTTATAATTCAATCATATAAAATTTCTTCTTCTTAAAAGACCTTTTTAAAAAAATTTAAAAATTGTAGTAATAAAAAATTGCTGTATATAGCAAAAAAAAAAGTCTTGTTTCATACATTACTCGTCTCATTATCAATGATTAACTCAAAAATAATGCTTTTCCAAAGACAAAAGTAATGTGAGGAAAACCGATGATTGTTATTAGAAAAATTAAGAATTCCTTTCTAATTAATTTAATACATTGTTAAAATAAACGGTTTCATCTAATTAAAACAGAACCTTATTAAATATACGCTCTAAATATGAAATGAAGTCCTGAATGGATAAGACGATACATATTGTTTATCTTAAATTAGTTGAACCATTTTTAAATTAATTGATTGAAATAACATTAAAGATGTATTTTATCAAACTATTTATACGCAAAAATAGACATTTTAATTGCCTAATTTTGCGTAATGCCGACTCATGGAATAGTTCAGATCACAAAAATTTATTATTCATCAGCACATTGAGCTAATTTACGAGAACTCATTAATTTCTGATACTAATTAGCGCTCTTAAAGAGAAAACTTGGGAAGAATTTAAATATTAGCAATAAACTGTTATCGTAAAATTTTAAAGAAAATAATTAATCAATAATTGTGGTTATTTTGCAGGAAGAAAAAAATTTCACAAGAAAGTAATTAATATTCCTTTATTTTTTCTTGGCAATTTTTGTAAGTTTTCTTTCAGATAATGTTCTCCATTAAAGAGTTCTGTCTTTGTAAAGATAACAACTTTAAACTTGGTAAACATTTTTACATTCGTAGTGTGGTTTATTTATAGATTAAAATTTTTTTAACGTCAAAACACTTTCTAATTGTTTTGTTTAGAAGATAAGTGGGAAACTTTTAATTATATTTTGAAATTTTTTCTTTCAATCTAGAACATAATGGTATATAACTTTGGCTACATGCAGTGATTAAAACCAGGTTCCATTTCTTAAATTTCCATAATTTGATTAAAAAAATCCTGAATATTTCTATTTCGTACCTAATCAACATTATCTTAAGTCATGATCAACTGTGTTAACAATATAGTTTAATTTCCTCTCCATCTATTATATAACCAGCATTTTTTTTTCAAAAAAAAACGCTTAAAAATAAAATGTTTTTATAATATATTTATTAATTCAAACTAAAAGGAGGAGAAGAAAATGATATCAAATCTCATGGATAAACATGACGAATTCTCATGGACAGTAGCAATCATGACCGATAAAATCCATTTAACCTCACATAATGGAAAGCTTACCGGAAGAAGTGCGAAGTGCGGTGTTGAAGTATCTGTCTCGTACATTTCTTTTCAGCAAGACTTTTTTCAGAGAGTGGGCTACATTTACGAGTCGCAAGGTAAAAACGCAGAAAACTCTCAAGTACCCACTCCGACAGACGTACATGAGTGCAGACAAGTGACGAAGGGAACATTTATTTCAAGATGAATGGCAATGGCTGAGATTGAACCCGAGATCTTATGCTGCAAATTCCTACCACTGGTGAATAAATATATCTATCGTGATTTCGGGATTTAACACCTCAATATAAATGAAGTTACAAGGACAAGTTAATGAGCGTATAATATTTACCAGCATTATAGCCGCTAAATCTTGGCCCATGCTTTAAGATGTATAACATATTATTTTAAAAAAATACTTAAAATAGTATGTAACCAAACTATAAATTGCAGCTGAGAAATGCTGAGAATTCGTTGAAGTTTATAAATGTTCTCTTTTTTAGTGAGAAAATCAAATAAATATGCATAAAAGTGTTTTAAAAATTATGCTATAAATGAGATCACGACGATGGTTTATTAAATGAAATTATAATAAAAATAAAATTTATTCTATTCTAAAAATAATTACATCAAAATAAATATGAAATGAAACCTTCAACATCTGATTCCTTATAAGCAGATTTATACAGATAAAATAGATCCTCATCAAACTGGAATCTAAATAGTTCAAATCCATTGAATCAAATACTTGTGGCTGTGTGCAACTACTTATACTGCAAAAGCTCTATCTACTTAGAGATAGAGCTTTTGCATTTGCGAAGTATAATATTATTGACAATGTTTTCTCTTCAATTTTTAAAGCCTATTTTACAAACAACATAAAATTAAAGTTCGTGTAAATATTTTTAAGCATGTTAAATCTAATGCATTTTTTCCAGAATCCATGGCAATATTGTAATATAAACAAAAAATAACAAACAACATTTTTTTAATGAATTAGTTCCTTAAAACATATGATCTCTACAAAATTACGTGTAGTTTAACCACATTTATGATCTCTTAACATTTATTTCCAGTAGATTTTTTAGTAAGTTGTCATTCCGCATTTTAAAATCATACCAAAAATTTGTTTTATTACAATTTTCCTCGCCTCAATTAAACAACCACAATATATCTTTAATATAATAATGCTTAAAATGCAATTTAGTAAACTTCTCTTGTCTGAAGGGAAATATGTCTTAATATAGAATATAGATTTTTAGGAAATCTTTATCCTAGGAAAATTATTTTGACCTGCTTAAGTTGGACAAGAATTATGAATAAATTACTGTAATAGTTTATTGAATATTATTACAAAAATTATGCATATGAAAATACTAAAATGACCTTTATTACAATATTTTCGCATGAGTTCTTCCATTTCCCTTTTCTATAATAAAAAGTTTTCATGGCCATCATTTCCTTATCTAATAGTGAATTTAAGATATCTCTCATGTTTTCAAATATTCATGGCTTTATTTTTCGGTCCTAAATGGACCTTCCTTAATGAGCTTTCATATTGCGAGGGAAGTAATTACAGTAAATGAAGATCCTTAATTAACACAATGGATCAATAAGAATATAAATAGCTGCAATACAAAAGCTTTCAAAAGAAACCATGCATTCGGAAAATCACATTAATGGAAGGTTTCCTTCTTTTCAAGGACATCTACAATCTTTAGCAAGAAATTAAAAGAAAAAAATATATATCAGCATATTTTATGCAAAAAAGATGAAATCAAAAATACTTTAAATATAAGACTAAAAATAAAAAAAAATAAAAAAATCCATAGATCTCTTAAATTTAATTTCACCTATTTCTTTTTTCGAATATATCGTACTGATCCATCAATTATAAAAATAAAATACTGCTAAATAATTTATAATTAATGAATTTTTCTTAAAATTATTTAACCAATTTCAAAATTTAATTGGGCACTAAAATTCAGACTATGTCTAAATAAAAAGAATAAGATTTTTAATAAATTCTACCTGTTTTGAAAGACGGGTTTTTTTTAATGAAATGCATGATTTTATTTTAAGCAGTATTTTCTTCTCATTTTCAGCTCTAGATAGCAGAAATTCATTGTTTGTATCTATTGTGCGGGATTTTGAAAGAGTTCAATACACTTTTATATACTTAGAAACCATGAAATACATTGGTAGATTGTGAATTTTGCGTCCAATAAACATATTAGTCCGATTTCAATGTAAAACTTTTGCAGCTTTATGTTTTTAAATATGTTTAATTGTATACAAGAATGCAATCTCTAATACTTCTTCGAATATAAATTTTTCACAATATTTCTCCTTATTCGTAATATTAATTCCAAAATGTTTTTATTTACTTGCTGCTCATTTTAATTTATGTTATTTTTGGGTTACTATTTTCCATTGTTTTCAAGTTTCATTTATTTATTTTCTGTAAATTTGCAATTACTTTTAAAAGTAGCATGGATTTTTGTGTTATAAATAATTTGTATAAGTAACTAAATCTCTTATTCCACGTATTATCTATCCAACAATTATAATCTAAATATATAATATAAAATAATTTCCAGATTTCTATCAACATTTGCTGGCTCCTTTTTTTCGTCAGTGCAGCTTGTTCTGACCAGCAGTCCATGAGGAGAATGAGAAATGTGCTTGCTTCAGTGTCAGGGCATCCATAAAATGGCACCTTTTCGCCACTCAGAGTGGCTGGAAAAAATACTTCTGTGTAGAGTCTTGCTTTTATAATATTTTTGTGAAAAACAACATATATTTCTATTTTAAAAGTTGTATTATGCTTTGGGCATAAAACTCTATTCTGTAGTTGTGTACATCCAGAGAATGTTTAAAAGTTGTATTATGCTTTTGGCATAAAACTCTATTCCGCAGTTGTGTACATCCAGAGAATGTTTAAAAGTTGTATTATGCTTTGGGCATAAAACTCTATTCCGTAGTTGTGTACATCCAGAGAATGTTTAAAAGTTGTATTATGCTTTTGGAATAAAACTCTATTCCGTAGTTGTGTACATCCAGAGAATGTTTAGTTTCAATTCTTAGTACTAAGTTGCACGTAAGATAAACCTATTTTCCAGGCAATTTTTTCCCAACAATTAAAAAATTGATTTTTTTCAAAGTAAACATCATTTTGAGAAAAATGAGAATACTTTTATATGAACTTATTTTAATGAAAATATATTTTAAGTATTTTCTTTCACAATTCATTAAAGTAAAGAGTGAAATCATACTGAAAGAAATTATATTCTGTTAATGATAATTAATTTTAAATTTTTGAATTATTTATAAGATAAAATAAATCTGGAGTACAAAAAGAGGTATATTTATTTTGTTATATAAATTTAAGTGGCTAATTTTCTTTTGCTTCTCCGTGACTTCAATCCGTTAGATGGGAAATCGTAAACGTGTTCGAAAAGTACTAATGTCAATTACTAATCGGAATAATAATCTGCTATAAGAATGTGAGATAAGCATTGTTAGTGGATCGATAATAATTATTCTAAATAAAATAATATGATTTGAAAATTTCTTAACCTAATTATTCTTAACTCATAAAAGGATGAATATATAATATGCACTAAATTAGTAGATATTAAAAAATGTAGGTAAACATGAATATCACTATCACTGATATGTATACAACTTTTAACTTAAGAAACAACATACTTTAAGCGGATAAATGGAATAAAAATTATACCATTAATTAAAAGATTTCGATATAAATGAGGGATTATTTATACATCACAGAGAAAAGAATTTTTTTAAATATCTCATAACAATTAATTTTTATGTTTTGCATGATCATTAAATTGATTCCTTATTGTATGCAACTAAAGTAATAAAATTTGAAATTATTTTGCCTTGTGTAATTCAAGGAATAAATTTAAATATTTGTAGACACAAATGATTTATAATTATGATACTTATAGATAAATACGTGTATGTTTTATTACTTCAGAAAAGCTCATCATACATTAAAAAATGGAAAAATTGTGCAAATGAATTTAATGTGCCATTCAAAATTAAATTCCGTGGTGGGACATCGTAAGTTGGACATTGTAACATACATTAAATTTTAATAATGATTATAGATAATATGTTACCATTCTTAATATAAATTTGGCAAGAAAGTTCTTTGATAAGAAACTTTGAAACTACTGCATTTGATAGAATGTATCGAAGTGTAACATTTTAATATTATTTAATACTAAGAAAAAATTAATAAAATGTTACTTTATTATTCTCTATCATTTAAAAATAGAAAGTATGCTTAGCAAATAAAATATGGTAAATGAAGTAAAAAACAAAAAAGTTACGTTTTCCATTAAAAGAGAAAAAGTACAATTTCCATCAAAATATTTTATTCTGCTTTCTAGAAGCTGAGAAGAAATAGATTAAAAAAGAAATAATACCAGAAAATCATAAATTGTGTTTGCACACACTCTATTATTCCTCGTTCCTAGATAACTCTTTCCCTAACTAAAATTTGCTTCTTAATGATCATCGTAATTTCTTCCAGAAACTATTTGGTGTTTTTCTAAGAGATTTTTCAGCATAAAAAAGCACATTCATGTAAATCCAAAAATATATTGCTATAAATTGCTTTTCATAAAATGGCATGTAAGCCGAGCGCTTGGCAATACTTTATTTAGTGTAGAACATAAATTTTAATTAATGTGGGAGTTTCTGTTCAAGCAGTTGTTTTTTTCAGGCGAAAATCACTTTTATGAAAAGCTTCTAGACCTTAAATTCTGGAAATTTAAGAAGCCTTAAGTAATATGGATACGTTAAAGTCTTTATTTTCTCACTAACTTCCGATTTTTCTCAGTAATAGGCTGGCTCTGTTCGGAGTGTTTTAAGAGTTGAGATATGATTATAAAAGTTCTGGAATGATTTTGTGTGAATATTATATAGGTTAAAGATGATGCTTTAATTTGACGCAACACATTATTTGCCCAAATGTTATGATTCTAAAAAATTGTCGAGGATATTGTTGGGAAATGACTCTGCAGTTTTCTTGTAAAATTTCTCGTCAGAGGTTTCAGCGAAAGGAAATGAACATTTAGTTTTATCTGAGGATATTTAGTTTTAAGTAACTCGGTGTGAAAAATGTAGAAATCGACAAAATTTGCCGTGAAACTGTTCATTTTAATAAATAATTGACAATACAATGTACAGTCTTCGAGAAGATTGTTCAGTAAATCTTTTTGTGGTATTTTTCAATTTCCCCATAAATTTTTCGTGACATTACATTATATCAGATAAAGCATAAGCAAGAGATTGTTTTACTGACAATCTGGACTTATTACTGTATCTTGAAAATTGATAAGCGTTGATTAAGTCAATGAATTCGTCCGTTTAGTAGGTGTGTGTAAGTGTTTCGGTTTTCCATTCTTTTCTGAATGACAGGTGAATAAAGTGTATTTATCTTCCTATTGTCAATATACTTTTCAAATCCACTAAGCACGTTGGACTTGATAATAAGTAATGCTGATCAAACTGCAAAATATTTTTTTATTTGAAAATTTAAAAAAAGTAAAAAGCAACTTATAAACATAAAAAACTGTATACTGTATATATATATATATATATATATATATATATATATATATATATATATATATATATATATATATATATATATATATATATTATATATGTATTATATATATATATATATTATATATGTATTATATATATATATATATTATATATGTATTATATATATATATATATATATATATATATATATATATATATATATATATATATATATATATATATATATATATATATATATATATATATATATATATATATATATATATTATATATATATATATATATATATATATATATATATATTATATATATATATATATATATATATATATATATATATATATATATATATATATATATATATATTTATATATATATATATATATATATATATATATATATATATATATATATATATATATATATATATATATATATATATATATATATATATATATATATACATATATATTTATATTTTCTATTTATCTCGTATTTAATCTCTAAAGTAGAGAGTTTTTTGCTGATTTTTTGAGGAAAACCAACCAATTAATAAAAAATAAGAAGAAAATTTCACATGAGTCATTTAATTTTTAAAAGTTTTTAATTACTAATTAAATGATTTTTAGGGATTATTGATTTTAACCTTAATCCCCACAACCACGTATCTGCATCAGACATGCTTAGCTATATAAAAGAGGTTAGATTTCTGAAGCGCTTACACGAAGGATAGCATTGAAATTAAATTTGATTTGTTAATGTCATCACATCATAACAATGAGTGCATATCACTTATAAAAAAGCTCATCTTAATTTAGTAGCAGGACAGCACACCTCAGATCGGAAGTTCCCGTCTTTGACCTTAGCCTTTGTTGTATAATGTGAAATATATGATTAACTTATGTCTATAGAATTCACGTTTATGGGTGGGTGTTTGAGAATATTTTGGGATTTCTCTCTCCCGAGACAAGGTATTATGATATGAGATGTGTAAAATGTTGTCACGGAAGACAATTTACCGGGAAGATAATAAAATGTCTTACAGAAACAACTTTTAGACTGTCCGCATGGGTCAAAATCACTCAGAAGGAAATTTAATGACTTAAATATGAACTATAATTGACTACATTCCTTATCAAATCGTAGTGCTCACAATAGGATGTAAATATTTTCTTGTCCAGCCCATAGATTAGACTTAGCACACATCTATTATTTGTAGAATATATGCGACATTTGATGGAAGTCTAAGTAACAGTTTGGAAAATTTGTTGGGTACACTAAGTTATTAAATAATAAATGGAGAACAAATTGAAATGAACTCCATTTTAAACAAAATAAATCCCCAGATTTTCAGTTTCTGAAAATGATATAGCTTGTATGATTGAATTTAAAAAGATTATTTTTCCTTGAAAAGGAAAGTTAATGCTTTCAAGTGAACAATTTGTTTATGTGCATATGCGTTAAACAAGTTATATTTCAATAACGTAGATATTTTTATTCGTCACACAGATTTCATTCATGCTCTACTGATGTAGCATGGTGACGAGAAGAAAAAAATTTCAATATTAAACTCATTTGGTAAACCCTCAAAACTCAGGTGGATTTTAATGTTCATTGATTTTCTCAAGTGAAAATAGCAGTTGAATACGAATAAAAATGAACGATGCTACGCTTAAATTTGGAGAAATTAAAAGCGTATATGAAGGCTTGATTATCAGTATGCAGACATTTTTCGGATGAAAGAGCTAATCGAAAAGGAATTCATAATTCAAAATAAATTCCAAAAACCCTCAAGCTCTTACATTCAAAGTAAGTTTGGAACCCATGAACTGTTGAATTAATATGGCAATAAAAATACTAATTTACTTATAATTATATATTATGTAATATATCTTTTTTTAACAGCAAATACAATTTTTTGAAAAATTAAATGAACCTTATTATATACATTCATTTACATATCATAATATACTTAAAAATTATTATAAATTTATAAAAATTTTAAAACATTCAAAAACGAAAATGATTTGTAATATATTTTTTTATGAAGCGGTGTCAGTTAAAGAAATCAATAAATCGTATTCTTAAAGCACTGGAAAATTACGAAATTATCTTAAACGTCTTACCACACAGTTTCTGCGATATTTTTAATTAAATAAACTATATTTTTTATCGTTTTATAATTATCAATATTAAATGCAAGGTGTTAAGGACCATAAAGCAAACATTAGAAATTTTGTTTTTAAAAATAACATGTAGAATATTCTTTCTTAAAAATTAATTCATAAGTAAATAATGTTAAACTGATTAATATAATGTAAAAAAGCATATTAATTGCAACAAACATTTTTAATACTAATTAATGAATTTCGATAGCGTTTTTCTAGTGAAAGTAAAAAAAAATCTTAATTATCGCTGCTTAAATAACTAGTGTAAATGCACCTTAATTTTTCCTTTTCCTTTTTTCTTTATACAGTTTCATTTCATCGCGAGATTAAGGATTCATATTACAGCACACATTATTTTTTCCCTTAATATTAAGAAACTTTTTCCTATAACTGTGAAATCATCGTCTTTAATTAAATTTTTAATGATTAAATATGTAGAATGTCTAGTAATTACACGCACACACGCCTGTATATAAGTATGTATATTAAACTTCATTTCGTGAATGAACTAATTTTGGAAATGAGATGATACGTTTTATGCTGCTAATTTTCAAGACAAATTTGAATAAGAGATATTTATAATATTAATTTTATTCTCGGGTTCTGTGTGTGTGTTATTATTACAAATATAATTGGAAAGAAATAATTTTGAACGCATTTCACTTACTTGTTTGTGTCATTTTTCAAATACCTTGATAACAAGAGACAAAGTTACAGTTACCGAAATTAATTATTGTTTGATATAACTCTCTAATATTTGATTTTTCTAATATCTACTTTATATTAGTAGATATTAGAAATATCGGCAGTGCTCAGAAATTCTAGTTTCTGTCTGTGATAGTGAGTAATTTTATAATCAATGAGCAATAATTATAAAATTTGGTGTATTTTTTAAGAATATATATTTAAAAGTATTTTAAAATAAATTATAAATCAAAATTGTTATAAATTTTGGTTTTTCAACTTAAATCTTACCTATAAAAAATAATGATATAAATTTTCTAATACACCTGCATAAAAAAGTGTTAAATTTTTTTGAATATTGTTTTTCTCACAGTCAAAAACGTAATCCAATCCCTAATTTCTCGATGTATTTAATTTAAATTAATTAAATTGTCCACTGTCGTTCATTAAGGTTTCTAGACATGATATTCATTGACGTTATTCAGCTATTTCACACGATAACTGATCTTGTACTGCAAATAGGGAGACTTGTATGTGAATGAATAATGTGCTTCGGCTTTCTGTTCAATGCTTCATGTCTTCCGTTCCTACCTCAAATGGGGATGACATGAGTGGTTACCGGTCTACATCATATCCTGGTTAAATTGTCTGGCGTACATAAACAATGACTACTGAAATTCTGCTTATCCAACAGATGCACCTTTTACAAATACATTGCTTCCTTGAATTTAAATGACATAATTCATATTTGTTTCTGAACTTAATTATTACGCTACGAAATAATCTATTTACAGTTGTTTTAATTTGCTTTAGTTCATATTGATACTATTTTATGCAAAGAACCTTTTCTTAATTGTCATACAGTAATAACCATGCGATAACATGATGTGTTGAATAACTTAACAGCTAAAAGTTTATGAAAGGCATATTTTTAAAGAATCATCTTGTATTACATGGGGCAACATTCATTTCCATTTATTCAGCAGTGACTGCAATTAAACACGAGAGTTTCAACACTCAACAATGGTTTTCAAAAGTTCTCATTGATCCAATAATTCTAACTTTTTCGACGTGTCACGCACATTTTTAAAGAATCATATTGTATTACATGGGTCAACATTCATTTCCATTTATTCAACAGTGACTGCAATTAAACACGGGAGCTTCAACACTCAACAATGGTTTTCAAATGTTTTCATTGATCCAATAATTCTAACTTTTTCGACGTTGGTTGTTTTAACTTGCTTTATTTCATATTGATGCGATTTTATGCAAAGAACTTATTCTTCATTGTCATACAGTAATAACCATGCGATGACATCATGTGTTGAATAACTTAACAGCGAAAAGTTTATGCCAGGTACATTTTTAAAAAATCATCTTGTATTACATGGGTCAACATTCATTTCCATTTATTCAACAGTGACTGCAATTAAACACGGGAGCTTTAACACTCAACAATGGTTTTTCAAATGTTCTCATAGATCCAATAATTCTAACTTTTTCCACGTTCATTTGATCACATACCATGGACTGGAATATGTTGTCCTTTTTCTATATCATCCTTGCAACTTAAGAATTGAAAAGATAACGATAAAACGGAATAACTGCTGTTCCTAATCATATTTTCGATGTGTCTAGAATCCAGAATAAGTTTTAAAGGCACGTGTGATAGAAATTGCTCCATTTTCTTTCCCGCACATGATTGCTTCATGAAGCCGAGAATATTTTTAAAACTAGCACCAGATGTTTCGCGATTATCAGGCTTTCTCAAATTCATTTTGGACTACTGGAGCTCTCGCCGGAGAATATCTCCTTCGAACAAAAACATCTCTTATAATTATGGCTTAAGATCGGAAAACTGTTCCAAGGGATTTGAATATCGATGGGATGTTGCTGCATTCGGAAAAGACATTTCATAATGAACCATATTTTCGCATCACAAGGCCGGGGAATTTCCAATCACACACTATAGCAACGTATGTTCGGAAAGCAGAAGAACAATATCCATCTTTCATTACACAACAGTGTTTAGGGTTGAAGTCAAAGCCTTTCATTAAAAGAAAGGATATCCTATCACTGGTTCATCGTAATTTTCTTTTATAAAATATTTTTAACATCATGAAGTGGTGGTGGTGGTCTGGTTGATTAGAATGTCAAGAAATACATTTTTTCAAAATTAAAATAACGTAATTTTATTTTCTTGATTAAACAATTACTGAATTCCCTCTGCCTTTTTCTTTTATTCTGATCAGCTGAACACTCAGCCAAACGTTTTGGAATGACGATGATGAGGTCAATAATTAAATTTGAATCTTCTGAAATACATCATACCATGACAAAGTAGGAAAATTATGTTTTATTGAAGATCTAACATTCACACGCCCTCAGTGATTGCCCCAACATCATGATCTTTAGTTAGGTTAGGCGCTTAACCTTGTATTTCACGGGGGCAATGCATTTCGCCAATAGGTAATCATGGGGCCTACTGATTTACTTTGACGAAGTTGTAGTGAACATAGATATTCACCACTATTAGCCTGCCTCAGTAAGTATTAAGCAAGAAACTCCAAATCCACCCAAAAGCAGTCGATGACTGAGGAAAATGGGTGAATGACGTCACAAGGGTAATGAGACGCTGGCTTGATTTTCAAATTGAAGCATGTACGAGATGGGAGCATTTTCTTCAATATCTGACGAATGACAGATATAAACGTGCTTCTTCAAACTCACAAGTTGCATGAGTGTTTCATGGAATTGCGCTTTGTTATGAATAACACTTTTTTTCACATCTTCTGTTTTGTTTCTCACTTTTAAGATTAAAGCTTTTTTAATGTTTATCATGTATTATTATCTCTAAGAAAAATGCTTCATAAAGTGTGAGCCATTTTCATGTGTCGCAAGGAAAGAAATTGGATAATTTAATCATGCGGAAAATTAAGAAAAACAAACGTATTTTTTCCATTTTTGTAGACATTGGAAACTTTTATCACTCTTAACTAAGTATAAGGTGTTTTAATCGGAAATATTGTTTATGTCTGTCTTAAATTAATAAGTGTATTTTAAGACTGGAAGAAATTTACATGATAAGAAGAAATTACAGAACAGAATCATTTATAAAGTTATAGCATTCTCTGAAAATCTTTAGTTTATTGATTTACCTAACAAGCGCAGAATCTTAATTTTCAACTGAGTATAGCTTCTTAAAATTTATTGATTGTAACGTAACCCATTGAATTTGAAATTTGAAGCAATTAATGAGGTGGGAGATTTTTTTTATACATAAACATAGATAATTTGAAACACTTAAATGATATTCGCATTAATATAAATTAAGAGATAATTTATTTTTCTGATTGCTTAGTTAAAGAATTTTCAAACAAAATTTCTAATTTTTTTACATATTTCTCGTTATTTTTTTTAGATATTTTTGTGCTCTTAAATTTCCCCATAAATATTTTGTCTATTATTCTGAGGCATCATATTTTCCGCCAAACACTGAGACTTTGGCAATATCGAAATCTAGATTAGATAAACAGAAAAAACATTGTTTACCCTCGTCATCAATCCATTTTCTGACTGCATCCAATTTCAAATGGTGTTTTTTTTTCTTTGTTCCTTTGTGGTTAGGGTATCCATTTCCATCGCTGCATTCATATTTGCAGAAAAAGCAAATTCAAGGAATCCAGTTCGCTTCTTTTCTCTGAGATCCATTTAATTTCCTTCCAAGAATTTCGAAAAATGAAATCTTTCATTGGTTTCCTAAATTCATTCAGACAAAACTACTCTTTGCTGAAAATTTATTAATATTTCCAGTTATTTTATCAACAGAAGACAATGTAATAAACTGTTCAAACCCATGGAGACAGTTTCCATTTTTCAATGTTCTCCAAATAAATGTGCCTTGTTTAAGTAATGAATGCTTAGCAAATGGGAGGGAAAGAAGTTTCTATGGAACTTAAAATGCAAATCAGTTTTACCGCATTTTTCATGCGCTGTTCGAAATTTAATTGACTAATGGTGTTCCGTTATTTAATTCATACTGTGTATTTTTGGCAACTTGATAATATATGTACACATCTGAGATTTTTGAGTGATACCTAATAAAAGAAATATGAATATAATAATGAAGAAAATAAATATGTATAACAGTCAATTGAGTAACATTTTGCTCATAGAAATAAAGAATTGAAATTATTAATGCAATGTTGAAAGCCAGAATGTCACATAAATTATTTAAATGTTACTTAAACTGTCAATTGCAATAAATTGAATTTCAAAATTGTACATATCAATATTTTTGTCTATCTTACGCCGATTTTCAACTTCAATCATCGTTTTTTTATTAAACATTGTTCAAGGCTTCGATTCTAAGACAAAGCATGGTTTATTCGTTTCTCTATTTTTAATTTTTTAAACACAAAGGAAAATTAAATTCATTTCCCAAAAAGCGCAAAAACAGTTTCCTAGGTTGGAATCAAACCCACAATCTATAAAATGAAACATAACACTTATAAAACATACTCAGTGCTATAGCATTAATGCTTTTATAAGAACTATGTCTGACTTTTAATCTGAATCTTCCAATCTAATTGGACTAAAAATTATGCTTTAAAAAGATTATAACCAAATATTTTTTATTTTTTATTTTTATGAAATGAAATTATGTTTATCCTTTTCATATCATAAATGTAAGGAAAAAACTAGCATATGATATTTTTTAAGCTATCGAAATAGAAACTTCAATATTTTGTATCACTAAAAACAATAAATAAAATTTTCTTTACAATATTTTTCTTTAGAAGAAGACTACTAGTACATTTTCGCTTTAAGATAAAAATCAGAATAAAAATAATCAATCTTTGAAATTTTATTTATATCATTAACAATATAAGCTCTTTAAATACGTGTACTTCAGTGAGGTATTCAGGTGAATCAGGAAGCTCAAAACCCTTTTCGGTTGATAAGATACACATTTTACCTTTGCACATTTCTATGTGTTTGTGTACACTTAAACACACATATACACCCAAACAATGTGTATGCCAATATATATCATGTGTAAAAATTTTCAAATATTCCGGTGAGTCAAAAAAATACCTAGTGATATATGCAGTTTTGTATGTAATTTTAAAGTAAGAGCAATATAAGCTCTTGAAATACGTGTACTTCAGTGAGATATTCTGGTGAATCAGGAAGCTCAAGACCTTTTTCGGTTGTTAAGATACACATTTTACCTTTGCACATTGCTATGTGTTTGTGTACACTTAAACACACATATACACCCAAACAATGTGTATGCCAATATATACCATGTGTAAAAATTTTCAAATATTCCGGTGAGTCAAAAAAATACCTAGTGATATATGCAGTTTTGTATGTAATTTTAAAGTAAGAGCAATATAAGCTCTTGAAATACGTGTACTTCAGTGAGATATTCTGGTGAATCAGGAAGCTCAAGATCTTTTTCGGTTGTTAAGATACACATTTTACCTTTGCACATTTCTATGTGTTTGTGTACACTTAAACACACATATACACCCAAACAATGTGTATGCCAATATATATCATGTGTAAAAATTTTCAAATATTCCGGTGAGTCAAAAAAATACCTAGTGATATATGCAGTTTTGTATGTAATTTTAAAGTAAGAGCAATATAAGCTCTTGAAATACGTGTACTTCAGTGAGATATTCTGGTGAATCAGGAAGCTCAAGACCTTTTTCGGTTGTTAAGATACACATTTTACCTTTGCACATTGCTATGTGTTTGTGTACACTTAAACACACATATACACCCAAACAATGTGTATGCCAATATATATCATGTGTAAAAATTTTCAAATATTCCGGTGAGTCAAAAAAATACCAAGTGATATATGCAGTTTTGTATGTAATTTTAAAGTAAGAGCAATATAAGCTCTTGAAATACATGTACTTCAGCGAGATAATCAGATGAATCAGGAAGCTCAGGACCCTTTTCGGTTGTTAAGATACACATTTTATCTTTGCACTTTGCTATGTGTTTGTGTACACTTAAACACACATATATACCCAAGCAATGTGTATGACAATGTATACCACGTGTAAAAATTTTCAAATATTCCGGTGAGTCAAAAACAATACCTAGTGATATATGCAGTTTCGAATGCAATTTTAAAGTAAAAGGAATTGAATATTACTTAAACACACATATTTCAATTCAAAAGGTGGAATTGAAATAAAACTTCTGTAGTATTATAACAATAATATAATATCAAATAAAAGGTATAGGAAACTTGTTTATGTAAACGGTAAAGCTTGAAAAAAATCATTAATGTACACTTTTTACTTATTTAATCTGCTGAAAAGTATTATGCTCAGTGAAAATGCGAGAACAAAAATTTTCGACATTTCTCATGGCATCAGCATCGTTACATTTCAAAAGCTAATAGAAATTAAAATAATTCTAAAATTTATTGTAAGTTTGATGGCGTTATTTTAATATTAAAGTATCGGAAAATAAATAATATTAATTTTTTAAGTGTAATATTTTTTAACATTTGATTCTTTCCATTATAGATTTTAATTGATTGATCATTAATTCTATCATATAATTAATGCATTAACTATACTCTTTAGATATTGAAAAGTATATAACATTCTTCTATTAGTCTAGACAGAAATTCCTAGAGATATTCTGTATGAACTTGTTTATTATTTTTTATTTATTTATTTATCTATTTTTTAGTTTAATTTTAGAACTGCAAATATTTGACTCCTGTTCTTCACAAGATGCACCCTTGCATTTAGAATTCAATCCTATTGTTATTATTCTCGCATAGCGATAAGAAAACCCTTCTTTTCCTATTATTCTTGATTTTAATATTTTAAAACTCTTCCTTTATTCCAGCATTGCAACTGTTCTGGAATGATAAAATGGGACACAGGAGAAACAAGCGGAAGCAAGAAGAGACGGTACTTCAGTTATTTATAAGTAGAGAACATAAAAAGGGGATAAAATATATAAAAAAAAATTGCCATAAACACGTGGGAGCATGAAAGGTTGTTTTCCATAGAGAATATGCTCTCGAGATAATTACCAGCAGATATATTCCATAGTCTAAAAACATCCAGCTTTTCTTCTCCATTGAAATATTGACATATGACTGCAATTTATATTTATATAATTTGATTGACATTTTGGGAAATTTATAATTGATTTTCTTTTTTATTGGAATCAAAAAATGAATTTTTTGTGAAATGAATTTAAAAAAGTTTATAAAACACGCTAAAGTCTTTTTTTTACGTGTGATGCAATATACAGGTGAGTGACAGTGTTTGGAGCGCCCTATAGCGCGCTCTAATAGCCGAAATGACACCAAACTTGGTATTTAGACCAACCAAAATATGAAAAAAAAGATTCTGTGAAAAACAATTTAGTTCCAAATTAGCTAGGATATTTTGTGGCGCTGATATAGCTTACAATAATGAGAATTACCATAAAAAACGGGTTTCAAAGAAAAGTGCAAATGTTGTAAAATGACAGTGCCTACAACAGGGGCTATAAAAGCAAATAGTAGACAGCTCCGACAAATAATCTCAGCTGAAGTAAATGAGATCCAGTGGCCATGCCTTTCACATTACCGGAACGTGCGTTTATGTTGGTGGAGTATCAAATTTGTCTATTCTAAAGAACAACATAACGAAGACAGTGCGGGATATTCCTCGTGATATGTTACGTACGGCTGTGGAGAACGTTGTGCACAGAATGCACGGTGTTATTTCTGAGAACGGTGCTCACATTGAATGTGGTCTAATTCCTCACCGGGGAAGTTAATGTTGTAAATGAACATCAATAATTTAATAGTGTGATTGTATGTGTTAGTATTTTCTTTTTCTCACATTTTATACATTGTAAAGCGCCACAAAATGTCCTAGCGGTGATTTTTGGAACTAAAACTTTTTTTTCACGGAATCATTTTTTCCATGTTTTGGTTAGTCTAAATACCAAGTTTGGCACTATTTCGGCTATTAGATCGCGCTACAGGGTGCTCCAAGCACTGTCACTTTAAAAAAGATCACCCTGTACATGTTGGTTTCTTGCAAAGAAAAACTTGTGTTAGATACAATCATAAATCTGTCGAAGATTAGTGAAAGTACTGATACTTAGGATCATTAATCTCTACATCATAAATCCATCTACATAAAATCGCGAAAATTGGCAGAAATTATATGTTGGTGTGTGGTTGCATACAATTATGTAAAAATTATATTTGTGTTGCGATTCACCGTAGTTTTCTAAGTATCTACATGGAAAACGGATTCACTAGAGGAAATGAAGCTTAATAAAGATTTTTTTTCTCAGGATAACATAAATAAAAGCTATATTTGATTTTTAAATTTTTATTAGTGATTGTCATTAATTAGAATTATCATTAATGCAAATTTGAATTTATAAAAATGTTCTTGTTGTTTTATTACTTATGGCATTTACACTAGCCAAGCTCGTTCTACCGATGGCTATGAGAATTTAAGTTAGCAGATTGCGTCTTTCGTTTCAAACCAGATCACCACGAAGGTGAAAGTACGACTTTTCTCTAAGTGCTCCTTCGATAGATGGCACTATCAGATGATCTTTCCCTCACTTTTGGCATTGATCTGGAGGGGAAAGAAATTTTTATAGACCATTACAGACATGCTAACCACTTAACGACGAACCACAGGATTTAAAAAATGCTTATGTAGTGATGTCCAATCCATTTAAGAATTGATGTATACATTTCTTTTTTTTAAAGTGTCATCTATGTGTGTGTGGGTATCCTTTGAGAGGGCGACTACTTATCTCTACTTTGAAGAAGTTGTGTTGTTAAATGTTTACTCGTATGTGCTTTCACTTTTCTAAATACGTCACCTCTAGGAAAGTTTGAACAGAAAGGAAAATCTCCTCGTAATAACTACCTTACTAAGGTAATCTCTTAAGTTCTCTGTACCTCGTTCAGTTTGCTTCAGCTGACATACCCAACAATCCTCATTTCGTGATGTAAATCAGCTTTATGGATAAAGGTAATTGTAAATAAGATTGCCCTTCCATATCGCAATATTTCCAGAAAGCTTTTTGCACATTTTCAACTGAAAGCAACGATCACCAAACGTTGGAGGATTTGTCCCACTAATTTTGATAGCAATAAGTAAATTAACGTACAGTTTACATTGTGGACAAGTAAACGTATTATTAATAAATGAATTATCAGTAGTTAATTTAAATTGATGTACTTCATATCAAATAATTAGTGACATGTGAATGAGCAGGTTGATGAAGCAAAACGTTCCATTTTCTTAAAGTGAAAGGCTTCTTTATTGTGGAATTGCCCAATGCAGTTTAATAAAACTATCACAAAAAAGTTTCACTAATTTGTCACACCAAGTAAAACGTCTCAAGTTAAATATCATGCCTACCTCATAACTTAACTTTCTCGGAAGACATTCAATAATGTCATTGCAAGTATTGCTGCTACGATACCTATACATAACATTACCATTTATATTTCACAGTGTGTTACCATTACCATTTATATTTCCACATTACCATTTATATTTCACAGGCAATGTGTCACTAAAAATCATCGTAAAATTCACTTTATTTCAAAAGAAAAGTTCATGTATACAATAAAAGCTTAGTTTTGTGCAGCTCAATCAATATTTTCCATAATTCATTCTAGTATATAATGGGATAACTTTATATTTAATATTTATTTATTTTATGATTTAACGATGTGGCAAAACTCATGTGGTATTACTTATGTACAATAAATAGAAAGATTCTTATATTTATGATTGTTTTCTTTATTAATAATGTATTCCTAGATTAATGCTACGGTATTTGCTACATATAAGTACATAAGTTATTTGATTGTAATTTTGTATATTTTTTTATTAAAAGAAAAAGAGGCATAGAGTACGTTTTCTCAAATGCAGACGTAAAATTTATTTTGCATTTCTTTCAATAAATAAGTCAATAAAGTTCGTTTTATTTAGATCTTTAATACACTTTTAAAGTGTACTATGAAAAATAACTTCAACTCTGTAAAAAATGAAGCATATCAATCCCACATTCCAATAACATTAACAAGAAAAGCTCTTTTTTTAGTAGCACTTTTGTAAAAGTAAGATGAATGGATAACCGTTATCCTTCAAGGGGCATGAGGTATTTGCAGAACCGAATAGGCTAAGAATGTTCTTTGTATGTGCCAAAACTTTTGTGAATTGCATTTTGTTTCCACTGGGATCCCGCATTCCTATAGACAGCGACACTAACCTTTTTATGTCCCTTTATTTATTCATACGCCAGGGGTTGACTCTGAATATACTTCAATCGATTAATGGCCATATTTATGGGTTTAAAAAAATCTACAAAAGTTTTCCCATTACGTACTCTGAAAGAATTAATTATCTCAATAGCCAACACGTGCATTATTTTGTAATGCTTTTGGTTACAGTTTAATCGCAGATGTTTCGAATGTGATCCCAATTAATTGTATTTATAATTTGAGACATAAAATATTCATACAGTGGATAAACTCAAGAAGAGAAATCTTAAGTATATTTTTCTATTTAGCTTTTCATAACTTAGCTTCTATTTAAATATAAATTGTAAAAACAAATTGTTTTAAAATGTTATTCATGCCTTTTATCAAAAAGAAGGGAATCATCTGATATTTTAAATTTGATTTTAAAGCAATTCATATAATGCATCCTAAAGATTCCTGATGAAACAGGTGATTGTTTAATTACATAACTGTTCATAACATGTTACATAACATGTTTAATTACATGGTGTTCAGTTTATCAGTTTGTGAGCTCAATCCTAACAACACCTTTTTTTAGTAGTAATTTATAATATGTCTATTTAAATTTAAGTGTAAAAAGTCACTATGTATGAACAAAAAAAACCCTTAAATTCCTTACAAAATTCTCTCGCTTAAGTTGGATGAAGTTTTTGCATTAAATAATGGTACACACAAGTAGTGGAAAAACATATTCTGAAAAAAGTTTAAATATATTTGGATCCTATTTAAATTTTCCACTTGTTTTTCATTTGTTTAACTGAAAATTGAAAGCTCGCATGGGAATTTTTTCATCATGAATTATGTATAAATTATTTGAAAAATGTGTTTGTAAAATGTTATTATGTATTAAAAAAGAAAAACAATTAACAAATTATAAATCTAAATATCCGTGAAAACGCGAAATTTAAACATTTTTCATTTTGTAAACTCGCATCGTGCAGTTAATAACTTCAAGATATCAGTAATTTAAAATAACAGAAGTACAAGCATTTTTTAGTCATTTTTATAGAAAACAAAAGATACTGCATAAAAGAAAATTATTATTTTACAAACTGGTTTACTTAGCTTACCTAAACCAAAAAAATACTTTAAAAAACACACATTTTTAAATTGTAGCAAGAAAATGTTTTTGAAAAGAAATAATTACTTTTGATTTCAATCGTAAAACCAAAATAAATTGCTGATAAGAGAAAATTCTTTTGTAATCTATCCATGAATCAACTAGTGATTTGAAACTATTTTAATTAAAGAAAAGAGTGTAGAGTTGAAGCTAATTGATTTCATGATGAGAGAGAGACAGAGAGAAAAAAAGAAGTGCGAAATATATTCATATACTCTAGTAAAACCTGTACCTTATAAAATTAAACTATTTGGTACTTTTCCATTTTGCCGGCAAAGGCGATAAAGTCGCCAAAAATGATACAAGCGGCGCTAGAGGATTAATTCCGCTGATAACCTTTTACTGCTACGTTTCCAAAACATGTGACGACCTCTTACTGTCAACGACTTTATTTCGACTCTTTTTTTTCCATTTCATTATTTTATGCTATGTTGCTATATATACAAATTTAATAATTTCATAAAATTTCTCTAGAAAAAATCTTATTTCAAAAATGTATCTTAAAAAATAATAATCATAACAAATTCACATAAAAAAAATTAAAAAATAATAATAAGATTTTGAAATATGCATAACCCGATAAATTGTAATCTAATAAAATATGTAAATAAATTGAGGTTCTGGCACCCATCATGCCACGCATAGCGTGAACACGAGAACAACAGTTAAATAAATAAATTAAAAAATTTTTATGCAAAACAACATTATTTAAAAAGTTTTATGTGTATACTGTGTATTGTCACCAATTGGCGACTTGATTTTCGCTTGGCGAGATTTGCGCCGGCAAAATGGAAAAGTACCAGCTATTTATGTAGGTTCTTTTCCATGGCTTCATCAAACTGTCAACAAGTTTCACAAAGGCATGGCTGTGGCCACTATCGCGCGCGCACGCACACACCCACACACAGACAACTATTTCCTCTTCAACTCTTTTTTTCTTTTTTAAGAACTGTTACTTTAGCTTAGAAGTGTCTGGCTCAAAAAAATCACCATTAACAAGGCTGCAAAGCTAAAAATTATTAACTTTCTCCTTGAATAAAGGGACTTAATAATTCCAGAGGAATAGAAGGATAATGATGCCCGTGATGGTGATAGACTTCACTTGGAAGAAGATCAGCCATAAAATCCGCATACTCCATCTCTCTCATGTTCTACATTTAGACATTTCCCTCTCTACCTGTAACATTTCACCTGTTTTTCATCTCCTTGTGTAGTTCATTATTTGTTTACAATAATACAATGCAATGCAAACATATAATAGTTCATTATTTGTTTGCTATTTTCTCACCATCATTCAAGCGCTCTCACTTAATTACTTAATCACAATTATTGTCATCATGTTATATTGACCTATTTTAATGCATTATGTAGAACCTATCTAAACTGTTTATTAAGCTTAGAATTTCATATGACCTAACTTACTTTGAGCCGATACACCCAACCATCAAATCCATACTAAATGCATTAATTATTCATTAATCATTTTTACCTCATTCGTTTGCAGTAAGTGCAGGTATATGCATTCAATTCTATTTTATCATTTTTAATTTCCTTTTGTTTTTCCATTTATTTTCTTTATTTCTTATATGCATGCAATTTGATATGCATATCATATGCCTGTCTTACCACATCCTGCCATGTATTTTGTCTGATACCTATTTTGAATGCTTCTTACATGTCCACGTGTTAATTCTCAATTGCAACCCAATTTGTATTAAATAGTATACTTTACAAACCCTCTTTACTGTGTAAAAGTAATGATTTCCAGTGTCGCCATATGACTGCAAGCATAATTGTATTGTCTTGTATGTACTGTGTTCCGTTTTCTTTTCACTCCAGCGGGTCCATCAAATCTGGTAAAAACCTTTCAGGGTTAGGTACAATGACCTCTGCTGTTGTTTACTTTACTGCAATTTGGATTGTAAATGTAACATTTTTTTCCGAACGAAACTTTGTGACAATGAAGGGTAACTATTGCGATCGTTAAAATATGCTTTCTAGAAATTTTGTAAATAATATTGACTTTTTAATAATTAAATTTTCATTTCTAATCATCATGGCCTCTCTGTTTGTTATACTTCTTAATTTTGGAATTGAATCATTGTTCTATCTATGAAAAATTAAGAATTTAAGTAAGAGTAGAACATCAATATGATTTCTTCTGTCGATAGATAAACAGGCATTGCTGTTTGTGAGTATTTGAATGTTCATTCACATACAAAATATTTGATATTGATAATTGCCATGACATCCTTATAGATCGACCCATTCAGCTTTCGCTGCGTTATTTTTAATAAAGTTGAAGGCTGCACCACTTGTGGTGACTGCTCATAATTCAAGTGTTTATCTGCATGCTTTTTTAGAATGCAGTTATTTTTTTATATTCATTCCATGTGGGACCCTTCAGATCACACCATGAAAAGTTTTAAGCTTCTTATTCATTCCCGGTTGCAATTTTCTTTTACGTTTGCCAATTCTCTAATCAAAATAATACCACACGTGAACATGATTCCATGATTTCACAGCATCATATGTCACATTAAATTGATCATTTCAGATGCAGTATGCTTTCATTAGGTAAATACTCAATCCCAAACACTCATCTTAAAATGTTGGAATGAAGAGCAAGTGTCCTTGTTACAATGGCAATGCTGAAAGCAATTATAAAACTTCTTCGGACTCTACGGTTCTCCCAGTGCAAACAAATCTTTCCCACCTGCACTTCGTGCAATACTAACTGAAAGCCAGTACCGAACACCTGCTGAACTGCATTGGCTTTTCAAAGCGTGTATTTTATACAGCCCTGGAGTTGCCCTCGATTCTTTGAAGGTGAAGGATGTCATGGACCTGGTCTGATTCAGACCAGGGGATAAGAAGAAGAAGAGGAAAACTTCTTCTTCCTACATAACTCTCTATAAACGATTGCATCGCTAACTGGACTTCTTGCCAATTTAGGCTCGGCATGCTAATGCAAAAAATGTTTCATTGTCCAATAATTTTAGATGAGCGACTGTGTTTCTGTTTCAACTTTTTGTTAGTTTATTTTTAATATGTTATCGGCTGGTGTCTTACCCGAAAACATTTGCTCTCTGTAACTATTACTATACTTATGGTAGTTCACTCACATAATATTCGATTGCATTTAGCTTTCATGAAATGAATTTTTAGATTCTAAAATAATAATATGGATTTCACGCTTTCTTATCCCATTTCCTGCAGATGATAGATTACATTCAATGACTTGATATTATTAAAACTGCAAAGTTTTTTTAACCAAATTTTGTTAAAATAAGAAATTGGATTTTAAAGTAAAATATAAGCATAAATATAAAATCTTAGAATGTGCTTAAATCGATGTTGTAAATTAGATTGTTAGTTAAAGCCAAATGTCTTACAATAACTTTTTTAGTATATAAATTTTAGGAGAAAATGTTAAAAATATTTAAACTGGTCAGAAGGTAAATTGTTTATAATTTTACGCATGGGTGAATTATTTAGCATTTAAATTTTGAAAGAAAAAGTTAACCTTCATATTAACATAATAATATATTTTGTTATAGAATATCTATGAACATTTCACATGAAACAACAATTGTTTTGTTTTTAATTACAATTTCATTTTTTTCCAATTTTCAATAAATGTTTGAATTTTTATTACTGAAAACTACCTTAGAGAAAATATAATAGATAAGTTTTAAAAGAAAAAAAACATATTTACATTTTATTCCAAAAAATAAATGAACTAAAAATGATTGTACTTTAAATAAAGTTAGAGAATTCGATATGCAAAAGTTGATGTTTGTTGATTTTGGAATTTAAAAGGAAAGAAATAGAAAAGCAAAATTGTGTAAGATTTTCAGCGCAATCCTTGGAAGATAAAACAAGGCTTGAAAAGAAAGTTTAAATTAAGTAAAGTGAATTGTGAAATTGGGTTAGGAAAACAAATTTATCGCAACGATTTTAATTTTCCACTTCATCACCAATTTAAAACTATAACAGAGTACAACTTTTGAAAGCAAACAAAAATAAATTGGAATGAATTTGATTTTATCTAGATAATTTGTCTTTAATTCCCAGACACTTTACCAAATTGCGTGGAAATAAATCTTTTAAATCTTCCTAATTACGAAGTGGAAAATTTAAGTTCACTTAGCTTCCAGTAATTAATTCGAAATCTCAAAATTCTTTACGAAAGGATGGTTTTTTAATGAACATTGCTAAAAATTTCTACAATGTAACTCAACTGCCGTTTAGTATGAGATACAATTTAACTTCGAATTAAACAAATTGCATTCGTCTTACTTACATATTTATCTAACTTAACCAATACAGTTTGATTACCATTTTAACTTAAACTTATTGTAACATCAAAATGGGAATGAAATGTTTGGAGTCTTCTGTAGATTAGTGCAGCAAATTTGACATAATACATGAAAGTCCGAGAATTTATATTTTCAAGGTTTTCATCTAATAGAATACTATACGTAGTATTCTGTCAAAATGGCTACACACAAAATAAATGGATTAATTCTGTTTCAATGTTCCCAGCGTCACGAAACTAACTTTTCTCATATGATTGTCCATATACGTAGTCCAGATACATGGAAGAAGGGATAAAAGTTCTGACGAATTCTTAGCTGCATTTTAATGATGGTATTCAGTCACAGTTGCAGTGTGTGATCTTGCAGTTTCCTTTACCCTTTTTTATCATATCTAATAGAATGCTTTTACCATATCTAATTGGTGCTTTTACCTCAAAGAATAATACACGTGATTTATTGCTGTGTATAATTAGAAACAAAAATTATATTACCACAATAAAGTATTTCAGGGTTGAAAATACCAATCGCTACATCCTGTTATTTAGAGTTGAATGGTGCATTTTTGATCACTATAGTTGTATCTTTCCATGACAACCCATAATGGTCGATGCCAATTCATTTTTTATCACACACCAGTTGGTTATTTATAAGCATGTTCTGGACAATTATGACAATAGTACCATTTTAGAAGTAAACATTGATATTTATTACTCTTAACGGACATAAAGAATTCTTGGTATCCTACTTCATCTTTGTAAAAAATGCTTACAAACTCATTCTCGTCAGAGAGATTGCAATTGGAATGACTGGAAAATTAGTGTCACTTAAAATGATTAGTTAATTAGATTTGAATATTTAGTGTCACGCGATTTACTGCTTATGGATAAAGAATTAATACATTTATGGTATTCATTACTCAGTTACACAAAATACCCTTTTAATTTTTTATTATTCAATCATATAAAATTTCTTCTTCTTAAAAGACCTTTTTTAAAAAATTTAAAAATTGTAGCTATAAAAAATTGCTGTATATAGCAAAAAAAGTCTTGTTTCATACATTACTCGTCTCATTATCAATGATTAACTCAAAAATGATTCTTTTCCAAAGACAAAAGCGCAGTAATGTGAGAAAAACCGATGATTGTTATTAGAAAAATTAAGAATTCCTTTCAAATTAATTTAATACATTATTAAAATAAACGATTTTATCTAATTAAAACAGAACTTTATTAAATATACGCTCTAAATATGAAATGAAGTCCTAAATGGATAAGACGATACATATTGTTTATCTTAAATTAGTTGAACCATTTTTAAATGAATTGATTGAAATAACACTTAAAGATGCATTTTATAAAACTATTTTCATTTTAATTGCCTAATTTTGCTTAATGCCGACTCAAGGAAAAGTTCAGATCACAAAAATTTATTATTCATCAGCGCATTCAACTAATTTACGAAAACTCATTAATTTCTGATACTAATTAGCGCTCTTAAAGAGAAAACTTGGGAAGAATTTAGATATTAACAATAAACTGTTATCGTAGAGTTTTAAAGAAAATAATTAATCAATAACTGTGGTTATTTTGCAGGAAGAAAAAAATAAATTTCACAAAAAAGTAATTAATATTCCTTTATATTTTCTTAGCAACTTTTGTAAGTTTTCTTTCAGATAATGTTCTTCATTAAAGAGTTCTGTCTTTGTAAAGATAACAGCTTTAAACTTGGTAAACATTTTTACATTCGTAGTGTGGTTTATTTATAGATTAAAATTTTTTTTAATGTCAAAACACTTTCTAATTGTTTTGTTTAGAAGATAAGTGGGAAACTTTTAATTATACTTTAAAAATCTTTCTTTCAATCTAGAACATAATAGTAAAAATTTTGGCTACATGCAGTGATTAAAACCAGGTTCCATTTCCTAAATTTCCATAATTTGATTAAAAAATCCTGAATATTTCTATTTCGTACCTAATCAACATTATCTTAAGTCATGATCAACTATGTTAACAATAAACTTCAATTTCCTCTCCATCTATTATATAACCAGCATTTTTTTAAAAAAAAACGCTTAAAAATAAAATGTTTTTATAATATATTTATTAATTTAAACTAAAAGGAGGAGAAGAAAATGATATCAAATCTCATGGATAAACATGACAAATTCTCATGGACAGTAGCAATCATGACCGATAAAATCCATTTAACCTCAAATAATGGAAAGCTTACCGGAAGAAGTGCGAAGTGTGGTGTTTAAGTATCTGTCTCGTACATTTCTTTCCAGCAAGACTTTTTTCAGAGAGTGGGCTACATTCACGAGTCGCAAGGTAAAAACGCAGAAAACTCTCAAGTACCCACTCCGACAGACGTACATGAGTGCAGACAAGTGACGAAGGGAACATTTATTTCAAGATGAATGGCAATGGCTGAGTTTGAACCCGAGATCTTATGCTGCAAATTCCTACCACTGGTGAATAAATATATCTATCGTAATTTCTGGATTTAACACCTCAATATACATGAAGTTACAAGGACAAGTTAATGAGAGTATAATATTTAACAGCATTATAGCCGCTAAATCTTGGCCCATGCTTTACGATGTATAACATATTATTTAAAAAAATGCTTGAAATAATATGTAACCAAAATATAAATTGCAGCTGAGAAATGCTGAGAATTCGTTGAAGTTTATATATGTTCTCTTTTTTAGTGAGAAAATCAAATAAATATGCATAAAAGTGTTTTAAAAATTATGCTATAAATGACATCACGACAATAGTTGATTAAATGAAATTAAAATTAAAATAAAATTTATTCTATTCAAAAAATAATTACATCAAAATAAATATGAAATGAAACCTTCAACATCTGATTCCTTCTACACAGATTTATACGGATAAAATAGATCCTGATCAAACTGGAATCTAAATAGTTCAAATCCATTGTGTCATATACTTGTGGCTCTACTTTATCTAGAGATATAGCTTTTGCATTTACAAAATATAATATTATTGACAATGTTTTCCCCTCAATTTTTAAAGCCCATTTTACAAACAACATAAAATTAAAGTTCGTGTAAATAATTTTAAGCATGTTAAATCTGCTGCATTTTTTCCAGAAATCATGGCAATATTGTAATATAAACAAAAAATAACCAACAACTTTTTTAATGAATTAGTTCCTTAAAACATATGATCTCTTCAAAATTACGTGTAATTGAACCACATTTATGATCTCTTAATATTTATTTCCAGTAGATTTTTTAGTAAGTTGTCATTCCGCATTTTAAAATCATACCAAAAATTTGTTTTATCACAATTTCCCTCACCTAGATTAACTAACCATAATAAATCTTTAATATAATTTTAATGCTTAAAATGTAATTAAGTAAACTTCTATTAATGTAAATATGTCTTAATATATAATATACATTTTTAAGGAAATCTTCCTCCGAGGAAAATTATTTTGACCTGCTTAAATTGGACAACAATTATGAATAAATTACTGTAATAATTTATTGAATATTATTACTAAAATTATGCATATGAAAGTACTAAAATGGCCTTTATTATAATATTTTTCGCATGCGTTCTTCCATTTCCCTTTTCTATAATAAAAAGTTTTCATGGCCATCATTTCTTTATCTAATAGTGAATTTAAGATATCTCTCATGTTTTCAAATATTCATGGCTTTATTTTTCGGTCCTAAATGGACCTTCCTTAATGAGCTTTCATATTGCGAGGGAAGTAATTACAGTAAATGAAGACCCTTAATTAACACAATGGATCAATAAGTATATAAATAGCTGCAATACAAAAGCTTTCAAAAGAAACCATGCATTCGGAAAATCACATTAATGGAGGGTTTCCTTCTTTTCAAGGACATCTCCTACAATCTTTAGCAAGAAATTAAAAGAAAAAAATATATATATCAGCATATTTTATGCAAAAAAATGAAATCAAAAATACTTTAAATATAAGACTAAAAGTAAAAAAAAAAAAATCCATAGATTGCTTAAAATTAATTTCACCCATTTCTTTTTTCGACTATATCCTACTGATCCATCAATTATAAAAATAAAATACTGCTAAATAATTTATAGTTAATGAATTTTTCTTAAAATTATTTAACCAATTTCAAAGTTTAATTGGGTACTAAAGCTTAGACTATGTCTAAATAAAAAGAATAAGATTTTTAATTTAAATTTTAATAAATTCTTCTTATTTTGAAAGATGGGGTATTTTTTTAAAGAAATGCATGATTTTATTTTAAGAAGTATTTGTGATTAAGTATTTTCTTCTCATTTTCAGCTCTAGATAGCAGAAATTCATTGTTTGTATCTATTTTAGGGGATTTTGAAAGTTCAATAAACTTTTATTCAGAATCCAGGAAATGCTTTGGTAGATGGTGAATTTTGCGTCTAATAAACATATTAGTTCGATTTCAGTGTAAAACTTTTGCAGCTATAAAATGTTTAATTTTATACAAGAATGCAATCTCAATACTTCTTCGAATATAAAATTTTCACAATATTTCTCCTTATTCATAATATTAATTCCAAAATGTTTTTATTTACCTGCTGCTCATTTTAATTTATGTTATTTTTGGGTTACTATTTTCTATTGTTTTCAAGATTCATTTATTTATTTTCTGTAAATTTGCAATTAGCTTTAAAAGTAGTATGGATTTTTGTATTACAAGTAATTTGTATAAGTAACTCGGAATCTCTTATTCCACGTATTATCTATCCAACAATTATAATCTAAATATATAATATAAAATAATTTCCAGATTTCTCCCATTATATTCTGGCTCCTTCTCTTCATCAGTGCAGCTTGTTCTGAACAGCAGTCCATGAGGAGAATGAGAAATGTGCTTGCTTCAGTGTCAGGGCATCCATAAAATGGCACCTTTTCGCAACTCAGAGTGGCTGGAAAAAATACTTCTGTGTAGAGTCTTTATTTTATAATATTTTTGTGAAAAACAACATATATTTCTATTTTAAAAGTTGTATTATGCTTTGGACATAAAACTCCATTCTGTAGTAGTGTACATCTAGAGAATGTTTAAAAGTTGTATTACGCTTTGGGCATGAAACTCTATTCCGTAGTTGTGTACATCTAGAGAATGTTTAAAAGTTGTATTATGCTTTTGGCATGAAACTCTATTCCGTAGTTGTGTACATCTAGAGAATGTTTAAAAGTTGTATTATGCTTTTGGCATGAAACTCTATTCCGTAGTTGTGTACATCTAGAGAATGTTTAAAAGTTGTATTATGCTTTTGGCATGAAACTCTATTCCGTAGTTGTGTACATCTAGAGAATGTTTAAAAGTCGTATTATGCTTTTGGCATGAAACTCTATTCCGTAGTTGTGTACATCTAGAGAATGTTTAAAAGTTGTATTATGCTTTTGGCATGAAACTCTATTCCGTAGTTGTGTACATCTAGAGAATGTTTAAAAGTTGTATTATGCTTTTGGCATGAAACTCTATTCCGTAGTTGTGTACATCCAGAGAATGTTTAAAAGTTGTATTATGCTTTTGGCATGAAACTCTATTCCGTAGTTGTGTACATCCAGAGAATGTTTAAAAGTCGTATTATGCTTTTGGCATGAAACTCTATTCCGTAGTTGTGTACATCTAGAGAATGTTTAAAAGTTGTATTACGCTTTGGGCATGAAACTCTATTCCGTAGTTGTGTACATCCAGAGAATGTTTAAAAGTTGTATTATGCTTTTGGCATGAAACTCTATTCCGTAGTTGTGTACATCTAGAGAATGTTTAAAAGTTGTATTATGCTTTTGGCATGAAACTCTATTCCGTAGTTGTGTACATCTAGAGAATGTTTAAAAGTTGTATTATGCTTTGGGCATGAAACTCTATTCCGTAGTTGTGTACATCTAGAGAATGTTTAAAAGTTGTATTATGCTTTTGGCATGAAACTCTATTCCGTAGTTGTGTACATCTAGAGAATGTTTAAAAGTTGTATTATGCTTTTGGCATGAAACTCTATTCCGTAGTTGTGTACATCCAGAGAATGTTTAAAAGTTGTATTACGCTTTGGGCATGAAACTCTATTCCGTAGTTGTGTACATCTAGAGAATGTTTAAAAGTTGTATTACGCTTTGGGCATGAAACTCTATTCCGTAGTTGTGTACATCTAGAGAATGTTTAAAAGTTGTATTATGCTTTGGGCATGAAACTCTATTCCGTAGTTGTGTACATCCAGAGAATGTTTAAAAGTTGTATTACGCTTTGGGCATGAAACTCTATTCCGTAGTTGTGTACATCTAGAGAATGTTTAAAAGTTGTATTACGCTTTGGGCATGAAACTCTATTCCGTAGTTGTGTACATCTAGAGAATGTTTAAAAGTTGTATTATGCTTTTGGCATGAAACTCTATTCCGTAGTTGTGTACATCTAGAGAATGTTTAAAAGTTGTATTATGCTTTTGGCATGAAACTCTATTCCGTAGTTGTGTACATCCAGAGAATGTTTAAAAGTTGTATTATGCTTTTGGCATGAAACTCTATTCCGTAGTTGTGTACATCCAGAGAATGTTTAAAAGTCGTATTATGCTTTTGGCATGAAACTCTATTCCGTAGTTGTGTACATCTAGAGAATGTTTAAAAGTTGTATTATGCTTTTGGCATGAAACTCTATTCCGTAGTTGTGTACATCTAGAGAATGTTTAAAAGTTGTATTACGCTTTGGGCATGAAACTCTATTCCGTAGTTGTGTACATCTAGAGAATGTTTAAAAGTTGTATTATGCTTTTGGCATGAAACTCTATTCCGTAGTTGTGTACATCTAGAGAATGTTTAAAAGTTGTATTATGCTTTTGGCATGAAACTCTATTCCGTAGTTGTGTACATCTAGAGAATGTTTAAAAGTTGTATTATGCTTTTGGCATGAAACTCTATTCCGTAGTTGTGTACATCTAGAGAATGTTTAAAAGTCGTATTATGCTTTTGGCATGAAACTCTATTCCGTAGTTGTGTACATCCAGAGAATGTTTAAAAGTTGTATTATGCTTTTAACATAAAACTCTATTCCGTAGTTGTGTAAATCTAGAGAATGTTTAGTTTCCCTTCTTAATACTAAGTTGCACGTAAGATAAACCTATTTTCCAGGCATTTTTCTTCCAACAATTAAAAAATTGCTTTTTTTCAAAGTAAACATCATTTTGATAAAAATGAAAAAAACTTTTATATGAACTTATTTTAATGAAAATATATTTTAGGTATTTTGCTTCACAACCTTTTAAAGTAAAGAGTGAAATCAAATTGAAAGAAATTATATTCCGTTAATGATACTTAATTTTAAATTTTCGAATTATTTATAAGATAAAATAAATCTGAGTACAAAAAGAGGTACATTTATTTTGTTACATAAATTTAAGTGGCTAATTTTCTTTTGCTTATCGGACCTTGATTTCAATCCGTTAGATGAGAAATCGTAAGCGTGTTCGAAAAGTACTAATGTCAATTACTAATCGGAATAATAATCTGCTATAAGAATGTGAGATAAGCATTAAAAGTGGATCGATAATAATTATTCTAAATAAAATGATATTATGATTTGAAAATTCCCCTCAACCTAATTATTCTTAACTCATTAAAGGAAGAATATATAATATGCACTAAATTATATATTAGTAGATATTAAAAATAAATTAGTAAGATATATAATTAGTAAGTAATAAAAAAAGAATTAGTAAGTAATAAATTAGTAGATATTAAAAAACGTAGGTAGACATGAATATCACAATCACTGATATGTATACAACTTTTAACTTAAGAAACAACATACTTTAAGCGGATAAATTGAATAAAAGTTTTGTCATTATTTAAAAGATTTCGATATAAATGAGGGATTATTTATACATCACAGTGAAAAGAAATTTTTTTAAATATCTCATAACAATTAATTTTCATATTTTGCTTGATCAATAAATTGATTCCTTATTGTATACAAGTAAAATAATAAAATATGAAAGTATTTTGCCGTGTATAATTCAAGGAATAAATTTAATTATTTGTAGACACACAAATGAACTATAATTATAATACTTATAGGTT
The DNA here is from genome assembly GCA_037975125.1 of Latrodectus hesperus. Classification (NCBI taxonomy): domain Eukaryota; kingdom Metazoa; phylum Arthropoda; class Arachnida; order Araneae; family Theridiidae; genus Latrodectus; species Latrodectus hesperus. The sequence goes on along the minus strand of JAJQOW010000770.1, from coordinate 36,491 downwards.
TTCGATATAAATATATTTTTTTTTCGATATGTATATGTTTTATTACTTCAGAAAAGCTCATCATACATTAAAATATGGAAATATTGTGAAAATGAATTTAATGTGCCATTCAAAATTAAATTCCGTAGTGGGACATCGTAAGTTGGACATTGCACCACACATTAAATTTTAATAATGATTATAGATAATATATTACCATTCTTAGTATAAATTTGGCAAGAAAAAATTCATTGATAAGAAACTTTGAAACTACTGCATTTGATAGAATGTATCGAAGTGTAACATTTTAATATTATTTAATACTAAGAAAAAAATTAATAAAATGTTACTTTATTATTCTCTATCTTTTAAAAATAGAAAGTACGCTTAACAAATGAAATATGGTAAATGAAGTAAAAAACAAAAAAAGTTACGTTCTCCATTAAAAGAGAAAAAGTACAATTTCCATCAAAATATTTTATTCTGCTTTCCAGAAGCTGTGAAGAGATAGATTAAAAAGAAATAATACCAGAAACTCTATAAATTGTGTTTGCACACACTCTATTATTCCTCTTTCCTAGATAACTCTTTCCCCTAACTAAAATTTGCTATCTAATGATCATCGTAATTTCTTCCAGAAACTATTTGGTGTTTTTCTAAGAGATTTTTCAGCATAAAAAAGCACCTTCATGTAAAATCAAAAATATATTGCTATAAATTGCTTTTCATAAAATGGCATGTAAGCCGAGGGGCTTGGCAATTCTTTATTTAGTGTAGAACATAAATTTTAATTAATGTGGGAGTTTCTGTTCAAGCAGTTGTTTTTTCAGGCGAAAATCACTTTTATGAAAAGCTTCTAACACTTAAATTCTGGAAATTTAAGAAGCCTTAAGTAATATGGATACGTTAAAGTCTTTATTTTCTCACATTAACTTCCGATTTTTCTCAGTAATAGGCTGGCTCTGTTCGGAGTGCTTTAAGAGTTGAGATATGATTATAAAAGTTCTGGTATGACTCAAGATGGACCTTTTGTGGGAATATTATATAGGTTAAAGATAATGCTTTAATTTGAAGCAACACATTATTTCTACAAATGTTATGATTCTAAAAAATTGTCGAGGATATTGTTGGGAAATGACTATGCAGTTTTCTTGTAAAATTTCTCGTAAGAGGTTTCAGCGAAAGGAAATGAACATTTAGTTTTATCTGAGGATATTTAGTTTTAAGTGACTCGGTGTGGAAAATGTAGAAATCGACAAAATTTGCCGTGAAACTGTTCATTTTAATAAATAATTGACAATACAATGTACAGTCTTCGAGAAGATTGTTCAGTAAATCTTTTTGTGGTATTTTTCAATTTCCCAATAAATTTTTCGTGACATTACATTAGATCAGATAAAGCATAAGCAAGAGATTGTTTTACTGACAATCTGGACTTATTGCTGTATCTTGAAAACTAATAAATGTTGAATACGTCAATGAATTCGTCCATTTAGTAGGTGCGTGTAAGTGTTTCGATTTTCCATTCTTTTCTGAATGGCAGGTGAATAAAGTGTATTTATCTTCCTATTGTCAATATACTTTTCAAATCCACTAATATATGTATATATATATATATATATATATATATATATATATATATATATATATATATATATATATATATATACTGTTGATAAATATTTTCTATTTATCTCGTATTTAATCTCTAAAGTAGAGAGTTTTTGCTGATTTTTTGAGGAAAACCAACCAGTTAATAAAAAATAAGAAAAAATTTCACTTCAGTCATTTAATTTTTAAAAGTTTTTAATTATTAATTAAATGATTTTTGAGGGTTATTGATTTTTACCTTAATCCACAATCACGTATTTACATCAGACATGCTTAGCTATATAAAAGAGGTTAGATTTCTGAAGCGCTTACACGAAGGATAGCATTGAAATTAAATTTGATTTGTTAATGTCATCGCATCATAACAATGAGTGCATATCAATTATAAATAAAGCTCATCTTGATTTAGTAGCAGGACAGCACACCTCAGATCGGAAGTTCCCGTCTTTGATCTTAGCCTTTGTTTTGTAATGTGAAATACATAATTCACTTATAGAATGCACGTTTATCGGGTGGGTGTTTGAGAATATTTTGGGATTTGTCTCTCCCGAGACAAGGGATTATGATATAGGATGTGAAAAACGTTGTCACGGAAGACAATTTACCGGAAAGATAATAAAATGTCTTACAGAAACAACTTTTAGACTGTCCGCATGAGTCAAAATCACTCAGAAGGAAATTTAATGACTTCAATATGAGCTATAATAGACTACATTCCTTATCAAATAGTGGTGCTCATACAAGGATGTAAATATTTTCTTGTCCAGCCCAAATTCCAGACTTAGCACACATTTATTATTTGTAGAATACATGCGACTTTGGATGGAAGATTAAGAAACTGTTTGGAAACTTTGTTGGGTACACCAAGTGATTAAATAATAAATGGGAAACAAATTCAAAAATTTTTAACCCCTTAATTCTGAAATATATTTTAGAAAAATGGACCAAAAACGGAAAATTTTTTTGACTGTTTAATTTTATTCTTTATATTATTATAAGAGTTAGAAAATGCTTTTTTATTATAAAAATAAAGTTTTAAATACAATAGCTACTATATTTATAATTTTTACATATATATAAAACATTGATTACACATACATGTTATTCGTATTGAGCAAATTAAACGAAATTTTGAAGCTAAATATAACTAGCATAAACTAGTATAATGTAAAAACACTACAATATGATTTTCAATACACAAATTTTACAAATCTTTTACAGTATGGTGTAACTCAAAACAAGGGTAAATTTAAAACTCAAAACAATTGTAAAACAATATAGCTCATAAGCGTATATATTGCACATTTTACAATAAACTCTTGTTTCATGCCTTATTCTCTTCCCTTGTTCATCGGTTTTACGACAGCATATAAAACACTGCTTGGTTGGAGTAGATTTTCCCCATTGATATTATGGAAAGTGTCGACCTGTGAGGCGCGAGTAAGCTTACACTAGGACGCAATGGTCCTGGTAGTTGAACATTTGGTTTATTTAGTTCAACAATTGATTTTCTGAAGTTCATATTTTTCGCAACTCCTGGTGTAGGAGATGGAAAAATATTTTCTAGTAATATTTTTTACCTCCTTTTATAGCAACCGGGAAGTCTGTGTAAGATGTTGATCGACTTTAACATCACCTCCCATAGTGTTGTTGTAGTCATGGACTACTTTCAGAACCAAAGTTGGAATTGGTAAAAAACTAGGACCACTTGTGTCATTTGTTAGGAAAATAGAGAATTAAGTATCCTAAAGTAGAAACGAACTCAGCTCAGACTTCACAAAATAGAAACGTTAATCTTTCTTCTGCCCTTTATTGACTGTAACGTAACCCGTTGAATTTGAAATTTGAAGCAATTAACGAGATGGGAGATTTTTTGCATACATAAACATAGATAATTTGAAACATTTAAATGATATTCGCATTAATGTAAATTAAGCGATAATTTATTTTTCTGATTGCTTAATTGAAGAATTTTCAAACAAAATTTCTAATTTTTTACAAATTTCTTGTTATTTTTTTTAGATATTTTTGCTATTAAATTTCACTATAAATATTTTGCCCATTATTCTGAGGCATCATATTTTCCGCCAAACACTGAGACTTTGGCGATATCGAAATCTAGATTAGATAAAAAAGAAAAACATTGTTTTCCCTCGTCATCAATCCATTTTCTGACTGCATCCAATTTCAGATGGTGTTTTTTTTTTCTTTGTTCCTTTGTGGTTAGGGTATCCATTTCCATTGCTCCATTCATATTTGCAGAAAAAGTGAATTCAAGGAATCCAGTTCCCTTCTTTTCTCTGAGATCCATTTAATTTCCTTCCAAGAATTGAAAAATAAAATCTTTCATTGGTTTCCTAAATTCATACAGACAAAACTCCTCTTTTCTGAAAATTTATTAATATTTCCAGTCATTTTATCAACAGCAGACAATGTAATAAACTGTTCAAACCCCTGGAGACACAGTTTCCATTTTTCAATGTTCTCCAAATAAATGTGCCTTGTTTAAGTAATGAATGCTTAGCAAATGGGAGGGAAAGAAGTAGCTACGGAGCTTAAAATGAAAATCAGTTTTACCGCATTTTTCATGCGCTGTTCTAAATTAAATTGACTAATGGTGTTCCGATATTTAATTCACAATGTGTATTTTTGGCAACTTGATAATTTATGTACATATCTGTGATTTTTGAGTGATACCTAATGAAAGAAATATGAATATAATGATGAAGAAAATAAATATGTATAACAGTCAATTGAGTAACATTTTGCAAATAGAAATAAAGAATTGAGATTATTAATGCAATGTTGAAAACCAGAATGTTACATAAATTATTTAAATGTTACTTAAATTGTCAATTGCAATAAATTGAATTTCAATACTGTGCACATCAATGTTTTTGTCTATCTTAAGCCGATTTTCAACTTCAATCATCGCGTTTTTTTTATGAAACAGTGTTCAAGGCATTTTTAATTTTTAAGCACAAAGGAATATTAAATTTATTTCTCAGAAAGCGCAAAAACCGCTTCTTAGGCTGGAATCAATCCCACAATCAATAAAATGAAACATAACACTTATAAAACATACTCAGTGCTATAGCATTAATGCTTTTATAAAAACCATGTCTGACTTTTAATCAGAATATTACAATCTGATCAGATTAAAAATTATGCTTTAAAAAGATTATAAGCAAATATTTGTTTTTATTCTTATGAAATGGAATTATGTTTATCCTTTTTGTATCATAAATGTAAGGAAAAAACTACCATTTGATATTTTATTTTTTAAGCTATCGAAATAGAAACTTCAATATTTATGTATCACCATAAACAATAAATAATATTTTCTTAGAAAATGATTACTAGTAAATTTTCGCTTTAAGATAAAATATCGGAATAAAAAAATCAATCATTGAAATTTTATTTATATCATTATCAATATAAGCCCTTCCTAGTGATATATGCAGTTTTGTATGCAATTTTAAAGTAAGAGCAATATAAGCTCTTGAAATACGTGTACTTCAGTGAGATATTCAGATGAATCAGGAAGATCAAGACCCTTTTCGGTTGTTAAGATACACATTTTACCTTTGCATATTGCTATGTGTTTGTATACACTTAAACACACTTATAAACCCAAACAATGTGTATGCCAATATATACCGTATGTAAAAATTTTCAACTATTCCGGTGACTCAAAAAAATACCTAGGGATATATGCAGTTTTGTATGCAATTTTAAAGTAAGAACAAAATAAGCTCTTTAAATACGTGTACTTCAGCGACATATTCAGATGAATCAGGAAGCTCAGGACCCTTTTCGGTTGTTAAGGTACACATTTTACCTTTGCACATTGCTATGTGTTTGTGTACACTTAAGCACACTTATACACCCAAACAATGTGTATGCCAATATATACCGTATGTAAAAATTTTCAACTATTCCGGTGACTCAAAAAAATACCTAGGGATATATGCAGTTTTGTATGCAATTTTAAAGTAAGAACAAAATAAGCTCTTTAAATACGTGTACTTCAGCGACATATTCAGATGAATCAGGAAGCTCAGGACCCTTTTCGGTTGTTAAGATACACATTTTACCTTTGCACATTGCTATGTGTTTGTGTACACTTAAGCACAATTATACACCCAAACAATGTGTATGCCAATCTATACCATACTTAAAAATTTTCAAATATTCCGGTGAGTCAAAAAAATACCTAGTGATATAAGCAGTTTTGTATGCAATTTTAAAGTAAGAGGAATTGAAGAAAAAAAGGTGGAATTAAAATCAAACTTCGGTGTAGTATTATAACAATAATATAATATCAAATAAAAAGTATAGGAAATTTGTTTATGTAAACGGTAAAGCTTGAAAAAAACCATTAATGTACATTTTTTACTTATTTAATCTGCTGAAAAGTATTATGCTCAGTGAAAATGCGAGAACAAGAATTTTCGACATTTCACATGAGTAATGATCACATTGAAGGCATCAGCATCGTTACAACTCAAAAAAGCAAAGAGAAATTTAAATAATTCTAAAATTTATTGTAAATTTGATGGCGTTATTTTATATTAAAGTATCGGAAAATATATAATATTAATTTTTCAAGTTTAAAATTTTTTAAAATTTGATTCTTTCCATTATAGATTTTAATTGAGTGATCATTAATTCTATCATATAATTATTGCATTAACTATACTCTTTAGATATTGAAAATTATATAACATTCTTCTATTAGTCTAGACAGAAATTCCTAGAGATATTCTGTATGAACTTGTTTATTATTATTTATTTATTTATTTATCTATTTTTTAGTTTAATTTTAGAACTGCAAACATTTGACTCCTGTTCTTCACAAGATGCACCCTTGCATTTAGAATTTTATCCCATTGTTATTACTCTCGCATAGCGATAAGAAAACCCTTCTTTTCCTATTATTCTTGATTTTAATACTTTAAAACTCTTCCTTTATTCCAGCATTGCAGCTGTTCTGGAATGATAAAACGGGACAACGGAGAAACAAGTGGAAGCAAGAAGAGACGGTACTTCAGTTATTTATAAGTAGAGAACATAAAAAGGGGATAAAATATATAAAAAAAATTGCCTTAAAAACGTGGGACGATGAAAAGTTGTTTTCCATAGAGAATATGCTCTCGAGATAATTACCAGCAGATATGTTCCATAGTCTAAAAATGTCCAGCTTTTCTTCTCCACTGAAATATTGACATATGACTGTAATTTATATTTATATAATTTGACTGACTGATTTTGGGAAATTTATAATTGATTTTCTCTTTTATTGAAATCAAAAAATGAATTTTTTGTGAAATGAATTTAAAAAAGTTTATAAAACACGCTAAAGTCTTATTTTTTACGTGTGATGCAAAATACAGGGTAATCTTTTTTAAAGTGACAGTGTTTGGAGCGCCCTATAGCGCGATCTAATATAGCCGAAATGACACCAAACTTGGTATTTAGAGCAACCAAAATATGGAAAAAAAGATTCTGTGAAAAAAATATAGTTCCAAATGTCGCCGCTAGGATATTTTGTAGCGCTGCTATAGCTAACAATAATGAGAATTAGCATAAAAAACGTATTTCAAAGAAAAATGCAAATGTTGTGCAATGAAAGCGCCTACAATAGGGGCTATAAAAGCAAAGAGTAGACAGATCCGACAAATAATCTCAGCTGAAGTAAATGAGATCCAGTGGCCATGCCTCTCACGTTACCGGAACGTGCGTTTATGTTGGTGGAGTATCAAATTTGTCTATTCTAAAGAACAACATAACGAAGACAGTGCGGGATATTCCTCGTGACATGTTACGCACGGCTGTGGAGAACGTTGTGCACAGAATGCATGGTGTTATTTCTGAGAACGGTGATCACATTGAATGTGGTCTAATTCCTCACCGAGGAAGTTAATGTTGTAAATAAACATTAATAATTTGATAGTGTGATTGTTTGTGTTAGTATTTTCTTTTTCTCACATTTTATACATTGTAAAGCGCCACAAAATGTCCTAGCGGTGATTTTTTGAACTAAATTTTTTTTCGCGGAATCATTTTTTTCCATGTTTTGGTTAGTCTAAATACCAAGTTTGGCACTATTTCGGCTATTAGATCGCGCTACAGGGCGCTCCAAACGCTGTCACTTTAAAAAAGATCACCCTGTACATGTTGGTTTCTTACAAAGAAAAACTTGTGTTAGATACAAACATAAATCTGTCGAAGATTAGTGAAAATGCTGAAACTTAGGATCATTAATCTCTACATCAAAAAATCTATCTACATAAAATCGTGAAAATTGGCAGAAATTATATATGTGTTTGGTTGCATACAATTATGTAAAAAATATATTTGTGTTGCGATTCACCGATGTTTTCTAAGTATCTACATGGAAAACCGATTCACTAGAGGAAATGAAGCTTAATAAAGATTTTTTTCTCCGGATAACATAAATAAAAGCTATATTTGATTTTTAAATTTTTATTAGTGATTGTCATTAATTAGAACCATCATTAATGCAAATTTGAATTTATAAAAATGTTCTTGTTGTTTTATTACTTATGGCATTTACACTAGCCAAGCTCGTTCTACCGATGGCTAGGAGAATTTAAGTTAGTAGGTTACGTCTTTCGTTTCAAACCAGAGCACCACGAAGGTGAAAGTACGACTTTTCTCTAAGCGCTCCTCCGATAGATGGCACTATCAGATGATCTTTCCCTCACTCTTGGCATTGATCTGGAGGGGAAGACCATTACAGACATGCTAACCACTTAACGACGAACCGCAGGATTTAAAAAATGCTTATGTAGTGATGTCCAATCCATTTAAGAATTGATGTACACATTTCTTTTTTTTTCTTTTTTTTATAGTTTCATCTATATGTGTGTGAGTTTCATCTATGTGTCTTTCAGAGGGCGACTACTTATCTCTACTTTGAAGAAGTTGTGTTGTTAAATGTTTACTCGTATGTGCTTTCACTTTTCTAAATACGTCACCTCTAGGAAAGTTTGAACAGAAAGGAAAATCTCCTCGTAATAACTACCTTACTAAGGTAATCACTTAAGTTTTCTGTACCTCATTCAGCTTTCTTAAGCTGACATTACCCAACAATCCTCATTTTGTGATGTAAATCAGCCTTATGAATAAAGGTAATTGTAAATAAGATTGCCCTTCCATATCACAATATTTCCCGAAAGCTTTATGCACATTTTCAACTGAAAGCAACGATAACCAAACGTTGGAGGAATTGGCCCACTAATTTTGATAGCAATAAGTAAATTAACGTACAGTTTATATTGTGGACAAGTAAACGTATTATTAATAAATGAATTATCAATAATTAAATTTAAATTGACGTTCTTCATATCAAATAAGTTGTGACATGTAAAGGAGCAGGTTGATGAACTAAAACGTTCCCTTTTCTTAAAGTGAAAGACTTCTTTATTGTGGAATTGCCCAATGCAGTTTAATAAAACTATCACAAAAAAGTTACACTAATTTGTCACACCAAGTAAAACGCCTCAAGTTGAATATCATGCCTATCTCATAACATGTAAGCAATAATTTCTCTAGTTAAAATTGCTTGTTTGATCTTAACTTTCTCGGAAGACATTCAATAATGTCACTGCAAGTATTGCTGCTACGTTTCCTACACATAACATTACCATTTATATTTCACCGGCAATGTATCACTGAAAATCATCATAAAATTAACTTTACCTCTAAAGGAAAATTCATGTACCAAATAAAAGCTTACGGTTAGACTATACTTGAGAGTGTCCCTTGAATTCTCTCCAAGCTTATCGCCAAGCTGGATAATGTTGTTCTATTTATGGTAACCCTGAACGTTATTATGAAATCCATTCACGGTTCTGATTGGTTTTTTTCTCAGGATAAATTTAAGCAATATCTGAAGGTGCTGTTAGAGAACTCTGTGTACCTCAAAGTGAGGATATTCCAGCAAAATAAAGTAAGCAAAATAAATAATTTCATTGTGTTTTGGCCACCATTACTGATTGCACAGCGCTCCGCGCGAACAAGATTGGCGACAAACAAAAACCGCCAATCTTGTCAAGGGGCACCCTAAAATACATTTTTACCAAAGCTTAGTTTTGTGTAGCTCAATCAATATTTTCCATAATTCATTCTAGTATATAATGGGATAACTTTATAATTAATCTTTATTTATTTTATGTTTTAACGATTTATCAAAGCTCATGTGGTATTTCTGCTGTACAATAAATAGAAAGATTATTATATTTATGATTGTTTTCTTTATTAATGATGTATTCCTAGATTAATGCTATGGTATTTGCTATATATAAGTACATAAGTTATTTGATTGTAATTTGTATTTATAAGAATTTTTATAATGAATATTTATTTTAGTAAAAGAAAAAGAGACATTGAGTATGTTTTCTCAACTGCAGACATAAAATTTATTTTGCATTTCTTACAATACATAAGTCAATAAAGTTCGATTTATTTCGATGTTTAATACACACTTTCGAAGTATATTATGAAGAATAACTTCACATCTGTAAAAAAATGAAGCTATCAATCCCACATTCCACTAACTTTTTTTTCCAATTTTTTTCAAACTTTAAATATGGTTAAAATCAAATTATTTAACGTCGGCATCATTAGAGGATTAATTTTATAAAAAGTAAATTTTTTATTGGTATGCAATGATATATTGGTATATATGTAAGGAGTATATTGGTATATAATAATGATATATTGGTATATATATGGAGACATACCCGTAGCATCGTGTCTGGGCACAGAATCAATTAGAGTACGGATGGCTTCCTAAGATATGGCTTTCTATTTCTAGTCAAATATTTCCCAAACTGTGTTTCATGAAGGAGATAATTGCTAGGTCTGGAAATGACGTCAAATAGTGTCTCAAATCTTTGCGATTGGTGAGAGCTGTGCGTGTGCGAAGGCCAAGGAAGCAGCTCTACACATTGCGAGGCATGTTGGCTGATGCGAGCAATGTGCGGTCGTGTGTTATCCTTCTGATCAAGGGCATTGGGAACTCCCTAAAGGTAGGAGAGTGTCACCAGCAGCAGCACATCATCCACGTAACGTTGGGCTGTAATAGTACCTTGAATACGAACTAGAGATGACCTGTAATTGTACGTAATGGCGCCCTAAATCATGATGTCCCAATCTCACGAGGTAGAAAGTTCCGCAGTTGCTGTAGGATTGGATTTGTCTCCACATCGATGCCACACTTGTACGCGGCCGCTATCAATAAAGATACAGAAGCTTGTCTCAAGTGAGAAGACGATCCTGTGCTATTCCGTCATCTACATCGTTCTAATGCGGCACCATTCCAGACGTTGGCATCTGTGATGTGGGATGAATGGCAGCCTTCTTAACAGACGCCATGAGAATGAGCAATCAATGATAGCAAATAGTTCTGCTGCCTATGTGAGCATCCAAGGTGTCTTGCACATGCTGTGGAATTTCAGTAGATCTACGCTTGATGACGTCACTCTTTCTGCCCCGGCACACCATAAACATACCGCAGTTTATTGTTCCAACCATTTTTGCCACTGCTGGTGCACCTCGGATGTGTCTATGTATCTGCCACCTGCGATTTGCCGAAAGGATGAATCTGCCCTTCTCAGTCCGATCACCATGCCCATCGTAAACTCGTCCGTCTTTTGGAACTGACTCCGAAGAAGATGACCTGGTATTATTTGCAGTTACAGGCGTCCTTTACGATAACGACGAAATTTCAATGATTATCATCCAATCTGAAATAACGATGCAATTATTGCCCACTCTGCTAATTCCTCACCTTATTCTACTTGCGCTGCAGAGCTGCGAATTTCATGACATTTGCATAACTTGCATAACCCTGAAATTTGCATAATTTCTGGACACCTCTTCTTGGTGCTGCATTTTTAATGCCAATCTAATATGTATATTGATTTCTTATCATATATATATTTATTTAGTACCAGAAGAAGAATGTTATATTTTTTCTGCATTCACATTTGTTGTTACTTGGGGTTGGATGTTTTCTGGATTCCAAACCTTGGACGTGTTTACCTAACATACTATCATTAAAATTACTTCCTGAATACAATAAGATATCAATGAGTAAATGAATAAATGAGGTATTTTAACAAGATCTATTGAACTTAATTAAATAGCATTAAAATATTCGAAACGCGTAATGGGAATCAAATCTATAAATTGAATTAAATATCATAGTGTTATCGTCATACACACAGCACGGGTTGGTGATGAAGAAATCTGTGCAAATAACTGAAGAAAACTTTAATATATTTGCTTATAGCTGGCATTAATGACTTTGGATGTGTAGCAAGAAAATTAAGACTCGTGCTTAAAACAGGAAAAAATCGTTTCTTTGAGAATGCTCCTAGTTTTATTTCAATTTTCCTTGGACTATTATTTCAATTCAGCATAAAAGATAGCCATGTAGCACCTTACCAGAGAATATTCCGCTATCTTCTTTTTGTTGCTTTAGAAGAAAAGGAATAAAAAACCATCTCTTGATCGATCGAGTTTGGAAGTTGACGTGGAAGATGCGAAAGGTGATACTGGTGCGTCACTCACTCGATAATAGAGAAGCAATAGAAAAAGAAAGATCGGATTGACAAACAGAAAGATCGGCTTGAGTTCAAAAGACTCATTTTTGTGTGTGGATTATGGCATCTTTTCTTCAAATGAAGCAAAGTGGCCTCTTATGAATCATCTGCCCACATATCTCTCTTACATAACTCTTTTGCAAATTGTTCTCATGGTAAGTATTTTCATATGAAACAGTAAGTGAACAGTTATTTTTAAAGATATATTTATTAAACATTGACATTAAAAATATCTATATAAAACTATATGAGTGTGTTGCATAATAGAGCATTTCAAACAAAATGCTTGATAAGTTTAGTGTTGTCTTGTATATGCCTATCATTTTGAAGCAAAAGTAAGAAAATATATTTAAGAATATTAAATTTATTTAATATCCTTTATATGTTTTTTGATATATTTATAATATTAAGACACCATTTAATCGACAATCGATGACTGTTACAACTCTTTCTAATTTTAATGAATCATTATTATCTTCCGGGATAATTTTATCTCCCTTTTCATTGGTATCATGTTTAGTGAGACGGAAGAAACACATAAATCTCTTAAATAACATTCTAAAAAGATGTACATGAAAGAAACAAAAGAGAAATTTTCCATGTTAACATGTGGCCCTAATTAAACGCAGGTTATTTGACACTTTTGCGTCTATTTCTATCCCTTGACTATATTAAACATTCTGAAAGTAACATTATTCAAATAAATTATCACTGTTTGGAAGATAATTTAGTAGATGAAGGTAATTTACTGCATAGTTTGAATTTTAGAAGAAATTTTAATAGATAATGATAATGATTTTCAAATAACTAAATCTCAAAACCTCTCAAGTATGTATTTCAGAAGAGCAACATATATCTCTTATTGTGCCAGAAGGCTAAAATTAAATTCCGGACATACAATTTGAACACACTTCTACCAAAGGGTAGTAGTGATACTTATTTCAGCTGTATTGATCCCTATTTAAAAAATTATGGTAACTTATTTGAAAATTTTTGGTAAATCAAAGAATACTCTCAATTTCTGTCAGTACCATCCTATATATCTGGGATTATAGTACGCCAGCTAGTTTTCCTATCTTTACTATTCACAAGTGCTTGATGGGAAATTTTTTCGATTTTTAGATATTCATCAATAGAAAATTTTGCCATATCTCATATACATGTACCCGAATTGAAACAAAAATCGATACACTGCGATAAGGGAAGACAACTTTTATGAAGTGTAAGCCCTGTGAGCACAATAAGTTATTATTTATGTAAAGCGCAATTTTCCAGACTCAAGAGCTTTCCCCATCAGACGGCAGGAACTGTATGCATTATAAATGACAATAACATAGACTAAGTTGATTGAATTTATAATAATTTAAGTTCTTAAAGACTAATTCATACGTGAGTTACTTATATGACCTTCTAATTTAATAATCTTTCAATTTGTATTGTTTCGTAGCGTTATCTTATTTCATTTCACATTCATCTTTATTACTAAATACTTTTTTTATGAAATTAATCGTACGTTCTTTTCAAAGTTTATAAATCTTTCCATCATAGTAAATCCTGTTTTAATAATGATATTATGATAATATAAGAAAAAGTATACATGTTACTAGTTTATGTATTAATTCTTATAGAGATTTGAAATTTACGATTACATTATATTTTTCTTTTTTTAACAGTTATTAAAATTTTTACGGTTATTAAAACCTCGGACCAGTAGTAGTTCAATGGGCTCAATGTGTCTGATATCGGGTGCAAAGTGCTGGGTGCGATCGGTTCCCTCTTGCCGTCAAGTCTGCATCAGATTTCCTCCATTTCGCTCAACACAATCACTGATTTCTCTTAAGGAATACTTTTAGGTAACTATCTTTATTCAGGTGAACTGAAAATTGTGTTCGAAAGATAATTTACATCCTTCGCGAGATATAGTTAAATGGTTTGCGCAGAGGAACATCCTTAGGAAATTATTTCGATTCTTCAAATCGGCAATCTAATCTTACTTTATACTGTAATTTTAGGTGGAAATACATTACCTTGGAATATGCTATAATGATTTGCATGTCATATCGCCACAAACGCATGAAGTAAATTTCCCAAGATTTGCATATTTCCTTCAAGATTCTGGATTTTGGTGACCACCAGGGCATTGTTGCCCGATAAGGTCCATGTCAGAGTCCACGTGTGTTAGTCGATTCACTCCACTTTGAGTAAGATACGCATTAATTATAATATAGTAATGGGTACAGACACTCAATTCTCTTTCACTGGATTGTTAGAGTTATTTGGGCTAGGAACGTGTTCAAGTTAAATTAAATAGGCTGTAGTCGCAATGACCTCCAAGTGATGTGACCTTTAGGGGTAGTAGGTCAAGTATTGGTTGGTTTTCTGCTTCAAAATGAAGAGGGCTCCAAGCCAGTAGCTTAGTCTCTTCCTAACTGGTAAAGCTCATCTAAGGAAAGGTAAGTATATCGATGCACACTGAATGGTTATCATTCAGTTCATTTATCAGGTCTTAGTTAAGCGGATAAAGTAGCGTTTCAATATATTAAGGTCTCATGTTTTTGTGTAAGTACTTAAGAAGTTAACGTTTGATGATTGAGAAAGAAAGCTTTAAAGTTAATAAAATATCAATGATAATAAGAAAAAGCGCATCCAAATGGTTTTCTTCAGAGACAACTTTTATGAAAGAAGTGCTATCAAATATTTCATATCAACTCTTTTAACGAAAACTTTGGTAAATAATTTTGACAGCTTATATCTTCTGCATGTTTTTGTATATATTTTGATTACCCGCTTCGACTTTTACTTTCTGGAAACAACTAACCCATAGGGACCATATCCACGAGTAGCTGGTGAGAATCATTCAACATCACAAACAATCTTGAAGACACCAAAGTGTCAGCATTCACATCTTCCATGGTAGCATCCCATAAAATAACAGCATCCATATCCTGTGACTTGGAACAAATCTGTGTTCCTGTACTATAAAAAAACCTGTTAATGATTAATATTGGGAGGGCGGGTTGAGCAAATTAATTGAGGACCAAAAGGTATTAGAATAATCTTCTAATCTTAAAAAAAAAAGAGTGACTTGTGAAAAATTATATTCAATACCAATGGAAAATACTGTCTTACCGTTTTGTTAAAAGGATCAAAAATTTCTTTTGCTGTTCATCATAATCATAGATTTGTTAATTCCTTGTGGAATAAGGTATCTTGCCAAACTGCTGGAAAAAAGCGTCACATGGAAGGTAGCAGGTTCATATGTTTATTGTGATCATCATGTAATTTCTTTCCAAAATGTTTTTCACATTTACGTAGTTTATTTACGAAATTAGAAAAGAAGTTAAGTACGCAGATATTTCAGAAGTGTATATATTAAAAAACTGTACATATTTACACAGTAAGATTTCTGTAGAGATTTAAAATATTTAAACATTTAAATAATTATTAAATATTGTCTGATATTGATTGTAGAGGAAAAGTTTGTGACCGGAGTTTTTCAATATAATATCAATGATACTTAATTTTTAAATCTATAAAGACAATATTCATTTTTCCTTGAATTGGGAACAATTTATTTTGCTAAACACTGCAAAATTTTGAAAATAAATTCAGTGGTCAACTGCACTCATTTATGCTTCTTGTTACCATAGTAACAGGAAGCATAAGGAACTGGATTAACTCTTAGTTCATTTTGCGAATTTCAGTAATTTATTCTAACAGAAAAAAATATTCTACAGAAAATAATAGTACAAAAACTGTTAAGGATACTAAAGCAATAAATATAAAGTACTTATAGAAATGTTTGTTTTTTATTTCTTTAATGGACTAGTTAGTGTATTGCTTCTTCATTTCACTTTACTTACATATACTTTTAGTTACAATTTGTAGAAATTTTAATACAGTTTATTTAGACAAAAATCTGAAAAAAATAACGTTTTAATATTATTCTGAAAACCTGCTTTGTATATGGTAATATTTTATTCTGAAAGAATGGGAAATTAAAATTATATTTTTAAGATAGACTTGTAATAATATTCTACGAAACAAATGGAAATCAAAATTTATTTAACGAGAGAAAAAACTAATTATTTAAAATTAAAAACTCATTTCAAGTTTGCAAAAGTTCACAGCTATGAAAAAAGAAGCTTTAATTCAATTTTATTTACATCAAACTTATTTAATTAAAATAGCTTTGTAAAATTTATATGTTAAAAAAATTAATAATTTTTTGCCTTTTTTACTTAATAATTTACATGAACACAATCGACTCTATTTTCACTGAAAAACAATAACTGTGCGAATACCATTTTTTCCTTGATACCTTTATTAAGATGAAACAGAAATTCACTTTTATGTCAAAAAATATTTGTTAAATAATTTTCAGGTTTTTTTCTGTTAGAAGAAAACCAAAGAAAAAATAATGAAAAGATTCTGTTTTGAAAACTTTTTTATGCGTGAGGGTAATTAAAGCCCAAAATAGCGTTGGTTGCAATTTAATTAAAAACTTCTTTTAGAAACATTTTTGCTTTGCAATACACATTCAATTGAACAGGGATTCCAGCTTTTTGTGGAGGTAATTAAAGGAATTAAATTATTGCATCACAGTTTCATTTTTTTCATCTAAGTGATATACATATATATATATATATATATATACATATATATATATATATATATATATATATATATATATATATATATATATATATATATATATATATATATATATATATATATATATATAGTATATATATATATATATATATATATATATATATATATATATATATATATATATATATATATATATATATATATATATATATATATATATATATATATATATATATATATATATATATATATATATATATATATATATATATATATATATATATATATATATATATATATATATATATATATATATATATATATATATATATATATATATATATATATATATATATATATATATATATATATATATAGTTAATAATATATTTTATATTTTATAAAATACAATGAAAAATGCCAAATGGAAAGCCATACATTGAAAATACTAAATTGAAAACAATACATTAAAAATACTTGGAAGAATTTTCAAAGAAAAATATCAAAGAAAGTTATAAAATGGAATGAAGTACCAATATGGCCAGCTTCGTCAGGGGGTGTTGACCACATTGGCGCAAATTATGGCCCTTCCACAATGGCCAAGACATTTTGCATTTTTCATTGTATTTTATAAAAAATATTATTAATTATATCTTAGTAGTACTATTCTAGCTGCTTTTGCGCTTAATGTATTGCTAAGCATAAATGCTTTTTATATATTCTTGTGTTTTTCAGTTCTATATCTAACCTTGAATTTTATATATATATATATATATATATATATATATATATATATATATATATATATATATATATATATATATATATATATATATATATATATATATATATATATATATATATATATATATATATATATAAGCAAAAAAAATTTTTGCTTTATATTGCGGGGGAATCACTTGAAGATATTTAGACATTTGTCCTTCGAGCATGTCAGAAAAGAGTGTTCATTTTGCATAGCTGGCCATCTCCCTCCTGATGAAGACGTGGTCTCTATGCCTTCTTCTTGTCATTTGCATCATATATTTTGCATTTTTCCAATTTAATTTTATATTTTTGGTTTCAATATTCATGTTTTATCTTATATATATATATATATATATATATATATATATATATATAATATATATATATATATATATATATATATATATATATATATAATATAAATATATACATATATATATTTATATTTATATATATATATTGGGAGAATAAATTATATTCACCATACAAAAGAACATCAGATATGCTTGCAATTTAATTTTCATTTTGCTGTCAAGAAATGTTTATTAAAATTTCGTAAGAAAAATCGTTTTTATTTTCATCATATTGTTTAAGTTTCAGTATTCTCAATTGATTCTCCATACTTTTATAAGTGTAATTGCTATTCAGCTAAGAAATTAAACCATAGTGCTGTTGAAAAGCGTCACTTCATATCTAATAATCTTAAAGATCGTTGGTTTGCCTAATCTAAACGAAGACAATTTTTGAGATGGCTTTCACACGTTAAGCTCTCTGCTAACTTACACAGTGCTTTTTCTTCATCAGAGATTAATGTAATGGACGAAGATTCTACAAAAAGTGATAACTTCCTTACTTGATTTTGTTACAACTTTGCTACAGCGTTTAGTGGTGCAATTTATCATATTTGGCATAGAAGTTTCTGGGAATACAAAAGATTCTCTGATCCAGAATTCTCTGAGGAGAAAGACTCACCTGATAATGTATCACAATAAGCTTAAAAAAGTTAACTTTCAGTTTACTGCAAAATAGAAAATTTTGCTTATTGTGACATAAAAAGAATCGAAAGTTGCATTTTTAAAGATTTATAATTATTCCTCATATTTTGATTGACGAAAAGAAAATTTATTCCCACTCATAAATATTGTAATTACTTTAAACTACAACATGACTGTATATATGCTGTAACTACTGTGTATTCTCAGGACCTATATTATAAATAAATATATGTGTTAAGCTTTTTATGTGTTAATAGATAATTAATGTGTTCAATAAAATCTGACATATTTCAAATTTACATTTTCATTATATATTATAACTATAGTACTCTGCTTGGAGTAACCACTGAAGAGTGTATTAACAATTGTTAAAAGAACAGTCGAATAGTAACAGGCATCAAATTTCTGCAGTGTTTTTGCCTTGAAATACAGATAAAAGATTAATGTATAAGCTGGACAGTACAAAAGGAGAAAATTCTGTACAAAATTATTTGCAGTTTCCTAGAAAATATTTTTTCAAGAGCATTCAATATTATATATACCAACCATAGATATTAGGTTGTTAAGCCAAGAAAATGTGTGTTGATCTTTTCTCGGTTTAGCAGTGATAAAATTTAACTTTGAGATCTTGCGTACAACTGTGTACCTATACTTGATACTGTGAACTTGGAGTAGAAAATGCTGGGTTTGTTTCCAACTATTGTGGAACAAAAGTAAGCGAAATGGATAACTCATAGGGTGAAACGGCTATTGAAGTATTTCCATTGCAACATTTGGATGATTGAAATTTGATTTAAAATTTTTTAATATTCATTCTAGATTACATCAGTATTGTTAATGTAAGTGAAAACAAAAATGATGATAATGGTTGAAAATGCATTATGATGATATTAATATGCGAAAGTGTACTATAGTAATTTACATCTGAAAGTGTGTAATGATAATTAGCATATCATGATAATTATTGTCTGAAAAAGTATAAAGATATTTAGTGTTTGATGATGACTAATATGTGAAAATATGTTACAGCAATTGACATGAAATAATGTCTAAGGAGGAAAAATAGTAATTAATGAATAAAACTGTATAGTAATATCTATAATTTATAAAAATGCTTTATATTAATAAGAGTTTGAACTTATACAAGCAATTAATCAATTAAGCATATTATAATATAAAAATGTATGATAAAATTATCAACCATATTTAATATTAAACTATTGATCTTTTGAGAAAGGATTTTGTTGGTCATATTAGAGAACTTTTTTTATTCTCAAGCAGAATGCAAAATATAACAATATTCGTCTTTACCTTTCATGTACTATCAATACAAAGTAATTCTAATATTAAACATTTTCATGTTACTGTCTTCTCCTTTAACGTTATCTGGGGAACTCTGCGGCCATGAAAACAATGGTTTACAGCAGTTATCGAAAGATGTCCAGTTTTCTCTCAAAGAAGTACGCTTTATATGATTTGTTTTATACAAGAAAATGTAACCCAATCCATGTTGGATGTTCATTAAGGGAAAAGAGTGAGATACCAGTGCTTCCAGAATTCCACGCACGTCGATGAAGAATAGCTGTTTGATCGCCATCAGATATACCCTCTCCCTCTGTTCCTCCTCTTCTGCGCCATTGAACAAGAAACTCTCTAGACTCGTTTACGACTTTTCTCTCTTTCCAAGCAGTTTTGTGGGGCACACAAAAAATATCGACGGACACATTTTATTGGGTACTAAAGCACATATATCTTCTGAAAATCTGTTCCTTCTCTGAACTATTAAGTTGGACATGGCAGTCTGTTTCTTTTCTTTTTTACCTCTCTCACTGTGTTATCGATAAAGTAATAGATACCACAATTTATGATAATCACCGCTTTAAAATGGATTCCTCAACGGGCAGTAACCAAAATTTAGTTAATAGGTTTCTTACATTAAATGGAAATACCTGAGACAATCATCTGGTGTCATTATTGACAATGATCTAAATTAATGGAGTTCAAAACACAGTTTAATCGAAAAGGATAGTTAAATAAAATTTACAGCAGTGAGATTAGACAATATGATTAGTTTCTACTCGCGTATTTTAAACGGCAGAACAATTGCGCTCAGGCACAATAACTTTTCATCTTAAATTATTGTTAAGGGATGAGGTCCGTAATTCAAATGACATACTCCTTCTTGAAGTATGCACATCAACACTTTCAAATTAGGTGAAGTAAATATAACCTATTAAAGATTAATGTGCAAAGACTTTCAAAAAATTGCTTCAAACTGATCAATTTAGTTTGTTAATAATACGCAAAAATGAAGCCGTTTTGGCAAGCAACAGTAATGATCTTATCTTCCAATTTATGGACTGCCTGACTCATATATTTTATGACAATTTGTCTCTCAGCCAGTAATTGTTTTCTGAGAAGATTGTTTGTCAGTATTAGGCCTCATTTATGTGTAACAAGGAGAGAAACCCGTAACACACTCCCAAGCGCCCAGTAAAAAGGAGTGCATGCAGAGTCATCTGCATGCACACTTGATGGAGTGGCATCCATTTCCAGTTGTGGCACAGTGGCTGGGATTGGGTCTAGAACCTTTAACTCTGAAGATCCCTGTCTTATCACTACACCACAATAAACATTTACGGTAAAAGTTTACCATCAGATACTTGATTCTTTGGCAACTGAATCTTTGACTCCAAGTTAAGTGCCAAATATGACTAATAAGACCGCCGCTTCACAAAAGCTATACAAATATAAGGTTACCAGAATAACCAGAAATTAAAGTTTATCACCAAAACGTATCGCCAGACGAAGTGATACCCAATTCTACACTGAACCCGGCCTTGGCTACCTAATCATAAGAGCTTTTGCTGCTTGTGCTAAGTTAGGTTACGTTGATGTGTATCAGGCAAAATATTTGTAAGAGCAAATATCCTTAAATACACCCTTGTCATTTTAAACAATGATCATGTGATGAAGTCAACCCTTAAACTGGTATAAGAACTTTTCCCAGCTCTAATATCAAAGGAGCATTGAAAAAAAGGAAAATTTGACGCTAACCACCTTTCAATTTAAATGTCTTCAATGGTCTGGTTGTACTTTCAATTTATTAAACTTAAAGAACTTCTCTAACTAACATTACTAAACACGCAAGTCAGTGTCTTAAATCGTGTTAATATGAGAACCCTAATGTTCGACAACACATTCCATTGTGAAAATCATGCTTTCAACCACTGACCAAAGAGAGTCAACGTGATTGTTCTGAACATGACGGCAAATATTGTTGAACCACATACGACAATTATGGGTATTCACATGCCCATTAAAATGGAAGTAGGCTTTCTCCGCCCACAGAATGTTCTATGGCCAGGATTCATCAACTGCCGTTCTCGCGAGGAATTGTAGCACTAATGTTTTTCGAATCTCCGGGCCATGCCATTCTAATTGATGAACAACTTGAATCTTATCCTGGTAAAATTTTAGCAATCTACGCATGATGTGCCGTACAATCGAGTAGGGCATATCAAGGGTACGTGAGATCGTCGGTGCACCGACACTTCCGGAAAGCGATTCACTGCTGCCTTCAACGACAACTGTAGCAACATCCTTTACGATCACTATGTTAACCCTTTTCCTTCCACTTCCTGGCAAAACCCCTAGCAATCCTGTACGCTCAAATTTCACCATCATGTCTCTGAGAGCACGATCCGACATCTGTCTACATCGTTGTTTCTTCAAGCGATGGAACTCTCTGGCAGCTGTAGCTGCATTCTCACTGTTGCAGTTGTAAAGTTTGACTGGAAATGCTTTCTCCACCAACGTCGGTATTTTGCTATACTCATCTGATTGTAGCATGAGCAGCATCTTCCTTTAATTGAGCATGGCACTTGCATATGTTGCTGTAAGATGATAGTCCGCATCTCCATCTAGTGGCTATATTTTAAATTCTTTTTTTATTTCAGAAATCTTGAGCGCATTGTCCGAAATGTCTATGGTCCAAATATTTTATATTACAACTATTCGACTAGTAGAAAGGCCTCTAGGGTTCCTTGAGTAGCGGAAGTTTAATTTCACCTACCCTGTATATAAATATATATATATATTATTATATATATATATATATATATATATATATATATATATATATATATATATATATATATATATATATATATATATATATATATATTATATATATATATATATATATAAAGTACGTAAATTTTTCATAGCTAGTGATCCGCATTCATGTAATTCATTGACTTAGAAACGTAGAAAGCTCCCACGCTCCTACACACAGACAGCAGAAATCCAACATCTATCATCTACCATTGTTCATCAGAGATTGGGATTAGAACCCGACTTTGTGGACCCGATATTATAATAATTAGCCCAAACATATTATTCTTTTGTAGGGTCTAATTTCAATCTGACTCAGATATGGTATTCATTACTTCCAAGAATAACTTGATGCTTTTCTAAACCAAGCTACAACGGCTGATTTTTTAAACATCCTCTTAGTTTTATAGGTTTACCAATTCACGAATGAATCTTAAACAATCTCTATTTTTGAGTTTTTCTTTTCTCAAACGGTAGTAATTGTTAAAATCAAATCTAATTAATATTAATTTTTGTATAGTGAATTTAATTGAAATTCTATTTTACTTTTTCTTTTGTGTTCGATTAATTTTATTTCTTTTAACAGTTATTAAAAGTATTGTGTTTTCTTTTTGTAGCAATGTACATATGTTTAATAGGCCTACTTGTGTTCTTTACTTTTATGAATAAAGTTATATATTAACGGGACTTCTCATGTGATCATCTTATACTAAATAGTTGAGTCTCACCAATTATTGCCACGTTGAAGAGTGTGTACGCAAAAGTGTGCATTAAAGCTACATAAACGAAACTACTGGAAGTGGTACATCACAGATCATCTTGTTGAGAAGACTAATCAATAACAATTTTTCCACGGGATAAATATTTCACTTTAGTTGCGGTGTTTACTGGAAGTTTCAGTGTGTCAGTGTCATCTCTCGTTTGTGGTCCAATATGGAAAATATTAATTGCGCTTAACAATTTTCTGTGGTAAAAATAACCAACCAGAATTGTATCGCATAATTCTCAACTAAATTCTGTTGCATCATGAGTACTCGCTTCTGCTCAGAGTTCAGGAATATCAGGGTCAATGATTGGAATTTTAATGTTTTCTCCCTGGTCATACGTGAATACTTCCTTCCATCTGTGAAAATTTTCCTTGGGAAGACAATTTTCATGGTGATATTAATTTCCTATAAAACTGACTTGAGTCATTAATCATTCCTTTTGGTGGCGTTACAGCATTTTGGATTGTTGTAAAGTTCAAAAATATATACTTACTCTTCCAAAAAAGAATTTAGCTTTATTTTATATGACATTGATACATTCTTTTAGAACTTATTATTGTTGACATATTAATTTCTTAATCTTATGCAGTATTTAATATATATATACAGTATGTCCATTAAAGTCCCTTGCCACCCTCTTAACTTCGGAACGGCTGCTGCCATATTCATAAAAGGGGTGTCTAGGGATAGTAAAGTAGCCATGCGCTACTGAATTAAACCACCTACCACGCCACCTGGTGGAAAACTGTGGAGTTAGCATTCGTATCTCGAAAACGGAACGAGATAGGCAAAAAATGTGATTTACAAAGTTGTAGAGCATCCTCGATTTAGTACGAAAAGATACCTTGTAGGCATTAATGTGAAGAATACAACGGTTAAAACTCGCATTTGTTGTTTCGCGCTGTGACGTGATAAAACGATCTAAGAAAGAAAAAAAAACAAATAGTTATAACAATATGCTTCATTTAAGATGTTCAAACTTCTCACCATCAGCTTCAATGCACATTTGGATCCTCGCTTGAAGATTACGTTGCACACGTTTGAACACGTGACCGTAACGTGTCGTTTAAGGTCCTGCAATTTTTGTGGAGGAGTCGCATACACCTGCTGTTTCAAGTATCCCCACAGGACAAAGTCCAGTGGAGTCCGATTAGGAGAACGTGGAGGCAACTCTTTGAAACCACCATACCCTAGTATTTGGTTGCCAAATTCCTTGACGAGGTCATTCACTGGAGATGCCCAGTGAGTAGGCGCACCGGCATTTTGAAACCATAGATTCTTAAAATTAAACAACGGCTGTCCACAAAATCCATTATTACCTAGAAGATATCTCTTTTATAGCTGTTTTAGGTGAACATGCATGACGTTTCTTACGTATTTGCATACTGCATATAAATTGTTGGAATTATATTTAATACATTGGTTCTTCCCATTTCGAAATAAAAGAATATATATATATATATATATATATATATATATATATATATATTATATATATATATGAATATTATATATATAATATATATATATATATATATATATATATATATATATATATATATATATATATATATATATATATATATATATGAATATTATATATATAATATATATATATATATATATATATATATATATATATATATATATATTATAAAGACAATAAAGAATAAGTATTGTGAAAAATGTATTTTCGCCTAAATAAAGACTATACGAACACATTTAATTCACTCTGTTTCATATTTTCTTCTTATGGAAAGCATAACTCACAGCGTTAATGGTTCGCAAGAATTGGTCCGAAAAACTAAGTCCGAACATTTTCTTGCAGTTTAAAAAAGATACCGTTGATGAACAGCTGGTCCTCTCATGTGTTTCCACCTGAATGGATGGAACAGAATGGCAGTAAAAAAACTCAATTCTCCTAAATAAACACTTGCTCCATCACATTATCCCCCACAGATCGATCCATCAAAGAAGGAGAAAAGGGGATGACATGGAGAACAGAGTGAGAAGATGACAAAAACTCTTTTCATATCACAACAACAATAGAAGAATCTATATTTAAATTCTCAAATTCAAAATCATGTATATTTATGCATTTATAGGTCTAATTTTTAAATATTTAATGTTCCTCTAAAATTAGAAAAACGGAAACTCTATTGTTATTATAAAAATGCTTTGAAATATATATTTTTAATGAAAGTTTTATTTTATTATAATGACAGATGTGTAAATACGTGATGGTTAAATATAAATGATTAACATATTCCAGAACAATTACTGTTCACTGTTATATTGCTCCTGAGATTATGATTCACTGTTAGATCGAATACACAAAAGTTAAACTCACAGCAAAAACCGGATCATATAGTAGTATATGTGGTTCAAAAGTAAGGAATAATAAATGAATATAATATGGTTCTCTTTGCGCTTTTAGCAATTCTAAGAAATTTATTTAAAGAAAGTAAATGTATAATATTAAGAAAGTAAATATTATTTAAAGAAAGTAAATGTATATATATATATATATATATATATATATATACATATATATATATATATATATATATATACATATATATATATATATATATATATATATATATATATATATATATATATATATATATATATATATATATATATAATATATATATATATAATATATATATATATATATATATATATATATATATATATATATATATATATATATATATATATATATATATATATATATATATATATATATATAATATATATATATATATATATATATATATATATATATATATATATATATATATATATGTATATATATATATATATATATATATATATATATATATATATATATATATATATATATATATATATATATATATATATATATATATATATATACATATATATATATATATATATATATATATATATATATATATATATATATATATATATATATATATATATATATATATATATATATATATATATATATATATATAAATATATATATATACATATATACATATACATATATATATATATATATATATATATATATATATATATATATATATATATATATATATATATATATATATATATATATATATATATATATATATATATATATATATATATATATATATATATATATATATATATATGTATATATATATATATATATATATATATACATTTACTTTCTTTAAATAATATTTCTTATTTACTAAGCAATATTCGAAATGGTGTTTTGTACTATGAAAAGAAATATATCGTATAAATCCGTATCAAAATATTTGAAAACCTTAATTTTGTTTATAAAGTTTTTGTAATCAGGAATCACACATGCCCACTAAAAAATAAAGCAGATCCGATCGGTGGCATATTAGAAATGCCAAAATAGAAAAAAACACATCCTGCTCTGTGGAGGAAGCAACACTTCTTTAAAAACTGAAAATAATACTAACTTATTAATAACACTGTTTCCAGAAATTAATTAGAACTGAGGTATAAAAAGAAGGAGGATTCCCATGTAATGTTTTCTTTTTGTTTAGAATGGGTGACAATTTTTTAAGAGAAAGATCTTGGTTTTCAAGCTCTGAAATTTCGCGTACATGGATTTTTAGAAAACAAATCCATGTACACCTTCATTTTTGAAGTGGTATAAACCACTTACTGAAACAACACATCAGTGTTAATATTTAAAATAAATAAAAATGCTTTAATAAGCCTTTTGAGCTAAATAATAGTTTATTTTTACAGTAACAATGAGACCAATATTTGCAATAGATTCTCTGATCTATTCTATACTCAAAGTCTCGTTTTAAACCTGGTCTAGCATTGACTGACGCATTTAAGGAAAGTTTGACTCACATTGAAATGTACAAATGCTCATGCATACATATATACATTCCTATATGTGTGGGGATATTTAATTCATGTGTAATTCAGAAAATTTTAAAAGGTTCCACAGAAGCACTTAAATATTAAATCCAGAGTAAAGGCTCAGTTTGTATAGAAGGTTATGAAAGAGCTCATGAGCTAACTTGCTAAACAAGGATCGTCTTTTGCTCCCATCGGTGCACAACCTTTTTGTGGGATCAATTTGAAGACCGCAAAAACCAATGTTCTTAGAAGGGAAAAACGGAAGATATATGAAGTTTGGCTCAACACTCCTGGTCAAACCCACGCTAAAAGTATGATCTGTGGATCATCAGCGAGGATTGCCTCTGAAATTAAGATGCTCTAGGCAGAAGATACGTTTAATCGTAGGCTTCATAACTGGGCACTACTATTTCAGAAAACACCTTCATAAAATGGGACTGTTTCAGCATGACCCTATCTGCAGGAAATGTCATACGAGAGAGGAAACGGCCAAGCATATCATTTACGAATGCAAGGCTCTTGCCCTCCCTAAATTAACTTCTTTAGGTATCATCCATACTAGAGAGTTACACCTAGACTCCATTAAAGGGTTATCGGACTTTATTAAAAAAGTGGGTGACCCGAGGAACTGGAACTAGGAAATATTGGGTTTGGAGTTAACAGTACAAATTGCTGGTAAAAGCAGAGGTGCCCAATATAATACAAACCCAACTCTAAGAAGAAGAAGAAGAAATGCTCAGTTTTAAAGAAACATTCCCATGTGATCTTTTCTTTAATCTCCTCCTGCCATAAGATCAATTTTTTAAGAGATCTCAAACAATCTCGATTTAAATAGCTGAAAATATGACCAGTTAAATGATAAATTGTCTGGTGTGTTGTGTTCCTCTCTTGTGCGTCTTGGTTCAAATAATTACATTAAGAAGACTCGTTATTATTCAGTGTCTCAAAAATTTATTCAAATACATATCTGTGTTAGTTTCTAGAGTTTTGAAAATGTATAAATTGCTTCTCTATTGCTAAAAAATGATGCATCTCTTATTGAAATGTTCACAAATGCTGTAACTTTTCAAACTGGATTTCGACAACATAATTGTTTATGAAATATTATTTATTTAGAGTGTGGGAAGAATATTGTTGGTTTATTCTTCTCCATCCCAGAGGTTTCTACCACACATTCTGCCATATTTTTATTATTTATCACAACCAGAGGTGCATTGCATTCCCCATGTTTTTTTTCCCTAGGAGACCAGGACGACGCCCTCAGGTGATCTGGAATCTTCTCGGTGACGGATTTCCTCTTTGTATCTGGAGACATACTGAAGAATGTCCAGAGGTAGTGTTGTCTTTTCCACTAGAGAGGATAACAAACCCCAATTGCATGAATAGTAATTTTCAAATGCGTAGCCAGACAAAAATGTTCTTTCGCACGATTATACAATGGAAAGTCTGACAGTTTACGCTCGCATTCTCCACAGCAAATTTCTTTAAATGGATGGTTTAATAAAAATACTGTCTTCTGTATTACCAGTGTTATTATGTTTAATGAATTTGTTCTGTTAATCTCATTTGTAAACTCAAAATAACTGTAGTGTTGTTTGTTGGAGATGAAATCTTTGATTTCGTGTTTTGTATATCGTAGAATCGATATTTGATCAATCAAAAAGCTTTAATTTTAAAAAGAACTTTGAAAATTTATTTTTCACGTTATTTAAAGTTTTTTTATTTATTATTGATGTAGAATTTCTTAAGAATTTGTAAGTTCTGGTGCTGACCTAAGTATTTTACATTGGATCGAAACGTTGAAAATGTAAGTTGTCAAGCAAGATAGCTAGAAAATTAATCCAGCAACATAATTTCTTCTCACTGACACTACATTTTTATGCAACAATGTGGGTTAGTGGCTGAAAGGAAGCATGTTCAATACCTGATACATCTGAAGGCAATCATGCTGTAAGGACTTATAGATGTTGTAACTTATTAGTGCAAATGTCGAGCTCGGAGAGGAGAATGTCAGGTCACAGTCTTCGTCCTTTTGCTTTTTGATAATTTGAAAGTTTATTATAGATAGCTGAACAGTTGATTGCATTTAGCAACTTAGGTCAAAAGGAATATGCATCAATAATCTAATCACGATGAAAACATTAGAAACTAGTGGAAACAATAATGATTTTAGTTATAAAAATGTTATGTTAAATCATCCTTACAAATCAACAGAATTTTAATGGCACTAATTGTTTAGCTGTCATGTCTATTCTTCATCAGAGCCAGAAAGCACATAAGATCTCCATACGACATCCCACCTATCTAACATTTTCATTTCTGAATCAGACGTACGAGATACTCTCAACTTCACATAACCAACACAATCTCTCATGATCTTGGACTTGAACGTGTACCAATCGACATCAAACCTTCAATCATGTTCTCATAATCTAACAGACTTCATCGAATATCTTTTAGTTTTTACTAGCTAGTTTAGTTAGTAAATAGTTGGCTTAGGAGGGAATCACTATGTTTGGTAGCGCTTGGAACACACCAAGGGTTTTCCTTCTCAGCCTAATAGCATGGATATTACTTAATAATTTATACAATAAAGTCCATGTCACTATGAATAAATACCGAAATGTATCACTCTTTGCAGTTTTGTGCGTTATATCCTATGAAACACGAAAGTTTAAACATTAAGCTAACACTATGTATTACTAAATATACTTATTTATACTCCTGTTTCTATTAGGCATTCAAATTAAGTTTTATTGCTTTTTCTTTTCCATGGATACTTTCAATGCGTCTGATCTGCTAAAGTATTTTTCAGCTTTTACTGAACTGAAGACAATAAATCCAAGAATATAACTCATTTGATTTGAGAAGCTACTTTTATTTTTTATGTAGTTACTGTGTGATAGGCTGACTATGATTCTCTGACATGTTGCACTTAAATATGTAAAAAATATTATAAAATGTAAAAAATACTAAGTGACGTTTTTTTGTCCTCATATTTAATTGGGTAATATACATACTTCATCAGAAAAATATAATATAA
Source organism: Latrodectus hesperus (assembly GCA_037975125.1). NCBI lineage: Eukaryota > Metazoa > Arthropoda > Arachnida > Araneae > Theridiidae > Latrodectus > Latrodectus hesperus. The sequence goes on along the minus strand of JAJQOW010000770.1, from coordinate 6,067 downwards.
ATAGAAAAGTATTATAGTATTTTAACCTTTATAAAAAAACTCTAAAAGTGACATTTTTCTGAATTTCCCATAATGCTTCCTTAATTTAAATTGACCCAAACACATAGGAAATAATATGCTAAGTAGAAAAACCTTTCAATTTTGTTTCTTGGCTTAAAAGAATTTTAAAAAATAAAAGAATGAAACTTTAAATTTTAACAAAGTTATAATTCATAAGAGTTTTGTATTTTCGCATTTTCTAAAAAATACCATAAGTGTTTCTAAAGCTATTTATAATTTACTTTTTTTCTAATTTGGTATAGAATCGTCATAATTTAAGATTTCCCCGTAAATCAATCAGTTAATATTTTATTAATTAACTTAATAAACACGTTTTCTTCATCCTCTAATGAAACGATAAAATCAAATACTGGGCGTGTACATTCAAAACGAAAAATATTTACCATTTCAGTCAAAAATGGCTTTCTGAATTTTTATCACTTTCTTTCATTTTTTTGTATTGTGCAATTCCAACATCATTAAAAAGGGAAAAAAATTACCGCTGATTGATTTTATTATTTTCCCTCCATTTTGCTTTTATATTCCATTTCAGCCACAAATTTCCCTTTTTGTCCCTTTTTTCCAGGTAAATTTTTTAACCGTGCTTAAAAAATCAATAGTAGTGGAGAAAGTGACAATTTTGATTATCAAAAAAAAAAAAGGGAACTCGAAAAACGATTAACACGGAGAGGGATTTTTTCCCCTCTTTTTTCTCCTTGCTTTCTTAGAGAATGTAACAAATAACTCCTTAAGATAGATTATTCAGAAGAAGATTTCATAAAGCGGTTTAATTATTAGTTGATTGAGTAAAATATTTTTCTTTACAGTTGAATACTTGAAAGGTATTATTTTTCTTTTTTCTTCCAGACGCAGACGCTATAAACAATATTTAAGGTTTTATTTTGAGAGAAAAACGCACTTTGTTTTCCAACTATTTTTTGGGTGTTTTTACTAATATTAAACTATTTTCAATAAAAAAATATTGAAGCTTATTTTCGATTTTTTTTCACAAGATATTTGACGATTTTTGTAAAAAAATTAGAAATTTTAAACTTTTACTCAAAATAAACGTTTTTGCCCTCAGAAAGTATTTGATAGAGAAATGTCTGTACTTTTGCAATATTCTGTTTACTGCTCTCTGCAAATTTATTACAAGCAATGAGCATTCTGAACTTCCATTCAAAGACAAATAGTTTCAGTTCCTTCTTGGATGGAAATATTAAAGTTTTCTGAAAATGACATATGAGCCAGTTCAGTAACCCTTGCATGAGGAAAGCTACAATTCAGGTAATATTATTGGTAAAAATTATTATTTGTAAAAAAGCACTAATTGAAAATAAATAAGCACTAAAATCAAAGACTTGAAATTAATCTTAGTTTATTTATACTTAAGCAAATAAAGAGATTTTGAACGATAAATTCCTTTGTAAGACACATTTTACGAAATCTTTAGTTTACGAATTAAAAGTTAAATTTCAATTGGAAAAAGTCCTTCTACATATTACAGATCTTATGAAAATACTCTGCTATAAATAATTGTGTGTATATATATACATATACTCACACACACACACACTCATATCCATTAATTAAGGATAGTTCAGAATCACACAGAAATTGAATTCTAAAATAAAAATTTAATGTGTACAATAATCACACACAAGTTGAAAAATAATATGCAAATTACAAAAAACCACCAGATGTCGCCGATAGTACGTCACAATGACGAGAATGTAAGAGAAGGGTACATAAGAAATAGTTGCAAAGATGTAAAACTGTTTACAAGCACTTTAAAAGCCTTTCAGTGCAATTACCGCATAGTTATGGCACAAAGGAAGTATTTGGATGATGTTTTACGTGAAAGAATTATCGGCCGTCTGGTATTTGGACGTACCCAGCTGGAACTATCCGAGGAAATTGCAATCGCCGAGAGTGTCACCTCCAGGCTTTGGCAACGGCTCCAAAATAATGGTAATGTCAGTAGACGTTACAGCACAGGTCACCAACGAATTACGACGCTGAATGAGGATCGGTATTTGGCAGTTACTGCCAAAATAAACAGATGAAGCACAGCATCAGGCCTGTTTCGTCAGCTCTCTTCAGCTACCGGTACGACAGTTTCAAGGTAGACCGTGTACAGACGCTAAGAGCACATTGATCTACATGCTCGTAAACCTGTCAGATGTGTTCCACTTACCGCAACTCACCGTAGCCTGTGGTGAGCCTGGAGTAAAAAGCTGGCATTGCGGACACCGCAACAGTGGTCTTGTGTGATGTTTTCCGATGAGTCCAGGTTAAACTTTCCGTCTGATTCTCGCCAGACTTTCATTGAACAACACTGCTACGGTGGTGCAGGAATGCTCGTTTATGAAGGAATTATTTTGGTTCCAGAACTAACCTGCATGTTCAGAATGTAACTATGACAGGCCACATCTATCGGGATGTCATTCTGGAACATGTACGTTTGTGCCAAGGGTGCAGAATTTTTGTTTATGGATGACAACGCCATACCTCACCATGAAAACATTGTAGGCGAATGCCTTCAATCAGAGGATATCATCTGTTTGAACTGGACAGCATACTCACTGGATTTGAATCAAATAGAGCATATGTGGGACATACCTGGCTGAGGAATTGCCGCCCACCAATTTCCTCGCACATGACTACCGGAAGTTTGGATAGCAATGCTTGATGAGTGGTGCAATATTCCCCAAGATCGGATCGATTATTTAATAGTCAGTATGTCTAGGTATTGCATCATCTGGGTTGCAACCATCATAACAACTATGTTATATGGGTTTTTGTACATAGGTTCTTTTTTGAAATTTGCTCCAGGAATAAAAAAATTGCAATTATTACTAATGATGTCAAACATATAGCATCTCTTTTGCTCTTTAACTTTGTTTAACAGATAGACTTTACAAATAAGTCACATTTGTTTGGCTTCTGTCTCTTTTGTTGCCTAAACTTGCAATATCCTTAATTTATGAACACGAGTGTATTATATATATATATATATATATATATATATATATATATATATATATATATATATATATATATATATATATATATATATATATATATATATATATATATATATATATATATATATATATATATATATATATATATATATATATATATATATATATATTAAAGTATGTATTAAAGTATTAAAGTATATGTATTAAAGTTCTTCGAATATTAATATTGCACAAAGTCCCTTCGAGAATGTAGCGTGTAGAGGAGACCATGAGCTCAATTTTGGTATCATCATTTTGACTATATTTAAACACAAGAAGTAATTGACTGAGTTTATTTATTTCTCTGAGCAAAAAGCCGACAGATGGAAATGGATGGCTTTACTTTTACATAGAGTTTACTTTAAATATTTGAAATATTTGAAAACAAATATTTAAACATAAAATTTACTTTAAATATTTGTTTTTTTTTTGTACAAGGTTCATCCAGCAGGTCAAGACTGATTTATGACAAACGTAAAGTGTTAGTTCATTTAAAAATGCTGTTATGCATACAACGCGAAGACTTCACTCACATCTGTATATAATTAACTTTTATATTTCAGCATCTGTTCATTTGTTTATAACTTTTATGTAATACTCATCTACAGACAGTCATTGAGCTAAATTATCTTTACCCTCTCCAACTCTTCCTCAATTAACGTTCACTTCTCATAAGCTTTTTCAGCTTATGTCTAAGCCTTGTTTCTGACAGTTTCTATTGCCGGAAACAGTGTTAGAATAATTAAAAATTTCAGCTCCAGTATAAAAATGAATTCTTGGAGAGATTGATTCTTTTTATGTTGGATATCCAAAAACGTCATTTAGAATCAATGTGCATTTGAACATTTCATATGTGATGAAAGTAAATAAAAATACTGCTTTATTAATTCGTTAATTGATTCATTAAAAGTAATCATTGATTTTTTTTAATATTTTTGTAAATGTTATACTTTGAACTAGGAAATTATAAGAAATAATTACTACAAATTATAAAATAATGCGAAAATAAATTAAAATTATTTATTAATAAGTAATGAAACAACGAGAAAATCTTATTCATTATTTTTGTCTTCTTGTGTAAATTTCATGTTTTTCCTATCTTTAATACTATTTATTATTTAATTAATGCATATCTTAAAAAGTTGTTGAAATTTTTGATTTTTTTAATCAAATCAGTTATTAGAAATTACTGCACATTTTGTAAACACAAGAGGACCAAAAATCATATAAGTTGTTGCTTTTACTTATATAAAATTTACTGCAAAAATATTCATTAAATATGATATGAATTATATGAACCACTGAGTACAAGGCTCATTAGAAAATTGCCTGAGCAATATTCATGACAAATATTGCATGATTAAATATCTATATAGGAATTAAAACTCTAATTATGCGAATGCAGTTAGACGACGTTTTCTGTACAAACCATATGAACAGATTTTTACATGATTCATTAACTAATTATGAGATCCAGAACGTACAAAATATATGATAGAAGTTATACACATAAATATCGAAACGTTTAAGCTGAGTTTTCATCAAATGCACACAAATCGTAACGCGCATTTATATATACAAATATATAAACATTGACGTATGAGACGAATTTTGGGATTATAAGGAATTTTAAAATTTATAGCAACATTGTATGTTCATATGTTTATAAAATTTAAAACTCTATTTGTGCAGATATATTCATACAAAGTTTGAAACGTATGAACAGATGTTTACAAGATTTACTAACGAAGTGAATAAGTAAATAGCTAACACAAATTGTGTATATAAATTAATACGCAATTAATAAACACAAATTTTGCAAAATCACAAAGGTAACGCCAGCTTCTTTTCTTTCTATTTTTACAAATCCTTAATTTTCTTTAAATAAAATTCGTTGCGCAATAATTAATGTGGAAACGTAATTGAATGTGGATTGAAATTTATTTATTAATTGATTTATAAGAACACAATAAGTTACAAATACACCACTTTGCTTTTTAGCAGATATGTATATATGTAATAAACTTTTATTCTACGTTTCAAGAATTTTCTAAAAAACTAATTGCAAAAATATCTCATTTGGAATAAGATATTTGCATTTATTAGGATGACCCTGTAGCAAGAGGTGAATCTCGTGCATAGTAGCACAAAAATACCTGAGGGGAAACATAAATAATCACTCTGAGAAAGTCCATGGGCTTCAAATATTTTGTTGCTCAATGACTTCCTATTGGTGTACAATGTTTAAAAGAAAGAGTGCTAAATAAGGATGAAACTCGTTCATTGACCATTATTCAAAAAAGAGATTGTTGATTGGTTTAATAGATAGGTTGGCTGAAATAGGCAGCAAAAAGCTTATAGCACATAAAGCTAACTAAATTCTTAAAATTTGTTATTTTTCTAAATGATGTGCATCAAAATGTGTAGATTTGAATCTTACCCTTTTTAAAGAAAAATGAAACATCAATACATTTTTCCATTATGTATATTTTTCAACAAAATCATCTGCTAGAAGTAGCAATAGGAATAAGTGACGAAAAGTTTGGATGTAAGGATTACTGACTATAAATTCTTTTTTCCTTTGATGATCATTGAATGAAATGTATCTGTACCCCAGTATTCTAATTTTATAAGCACAAGAGCATTTGCATTTTTTTTGATATTACGGAACACGTTATTTGTGTCTGTAAGCAGATAAGTTTAGAATTTAGATAAATTTAAGCAGCTATCTAATCTTAAATTTATTATTATTGCTTTGCATTTTAAACAATCAATGTAGTCTTTTAATTTATGCACCTTGTTGACAAAATAACAAATTCATAATCTCTGTTTCATTTGTTTATAAAATAGAGTATAGATATACAATCATAAATGCAATTACTAAATCGAAACTTAAATTGGATATAAACTAGCAAACTATGTTTTATTAGTAAAAATGTATGGGTAGTTGTAAGAATTATCCATTTCAAACATATGTACATTCTCGTTTTATGCGAAAATTT